>OX632363.1:27234082-27337628 GCA_951751655.1 Ophion costatus
AAGGTACTGCCATTATCCAACTGCTGTAGAGCAGTTGAGGGACTTTGGAGAAAGCTTTGATCTCTTCCTGTTCCTAGAGCCTGATTAAATAGTCTTTCTCCGTATTGCTCTCGATCCCTTTCGATCCCTCTCGCCTTGTCATCCTTTGTCTTACAGTGAGCGACTACCTTTCATTGAAAATCCCCTCGATCATTCCCGGCGGCTTTACCGGGAATGTGCAACGCTTGTAATCACTTTTCTTTCCTCCGATGGCGAACAAATAACATTCTGAAGCAGCCGTTCCTGATGTGGAACAGGATGTTGGCCCAAGCGGTTGTTCCGTTTGAATATCATCAGTAGGATGGGATCTTGGGATCACTTGCCATTTTGGTGTCACCGTCGAGGTATCCATCTTGGAATCCAGGGTGCCCTTTTTGGCATTCGCATCTGCATGCGACGAAGTTCTTCTGGGTGGCGTTTTCGTCTGCACTTTGTACGAGATTCGTCTTATAATATTGACGAATGTCTCAGGGGGTTTGCCATATTCGTACCAAGCTTTCACCCAGACAAGTACACACACGTGCAGACGACAGGTCTCATAAACTTATGAGATGTCGCATGATCGATCAAAAGAGAAGGATGAGGGAGCAAGCGAAGATTCACGTCACAGGGTAAAAAATGTTATCTGGAAGCCGGAGACGAGTCTTTGCCAAGATAGGCCGGAGATGAGCTGCTACCGTTTCCCTCCCCTGACGCTTCTCCTCTTTGCCGCTCTCGATACTGACATATCTTCCAGGCAAAGCGATTCTCAATTGCAGTAAAGGTGGAGAACATTGTGACAGCTCTCGGGGCTTATTTCATTTTATGGGCTATGGTTATAAAAGTAGATACACTTCAAACGAACCGCTCAAGCAAAATTCGATCCTGTCTTGTTTATTAAGCTTCCGTTTGTGAACTGATGATGGTTCTCAATTTCACTAAAATATTCATGCACATTTTATTTTTGTGGCTACATTTTTTGATGCTGCAATTGCACGTGGTTTAGTTCATTTAAATATTTGTCCGAAAATATCATATGTCGAGAGTCTTTGTCTATTCGTCCCAAGCACTGAAATGGGATGTTTATGATACTTAATTTTAAGGGAGACTAGCAGTTTAGAGGCTGGAAAAGAGGTGAAATTCGACAACTTTTGGCTGATACTCAGTCGGTGAAATAGTATTTCCGGTTCGTGGTCTTTACTGTACATGTCTGCAAGTATCTTTAGAATTTTTTTCACCAGATTCATAACGAAATGGCGAGTGCCAGAACTGGAAAAACCCAGTCACATTTAATAGTGTCTCATAGCAAGCAAGGGCACTCTTCCATTTTTTCACCTGGAACGAGAATTCAAAATAATCTGAGTTAGTATAATAACAATAGGGAAGCTGATAAACATCGACTTGTGATAAAATGCTGCATGTTTGAAAAAATACATTGGTTTCGGTAATGGAAAACCGCAGAAAACATTTATTTTTGCAAAATATATTCAACATACCGAAAATTCCGGCCGTACTGCAATGTAAAGTGTTGTTGTAGGGTACGAAGAACGTGTTAATCGGTGATTAGCTGGCGATTTAAGTCGCATAGGACACTATCAGAGATGACCAGCTTCATCCACCTTCAGCTTCACCATTTCGGTACAAAATCGCGTGAAAAGATTTGTAAAGGTACTTAAAGATATGTAAAAAAAGACTATCAAACTAAATTTCCATTCTATCAAATGGGTGTTCATAAAAAAATTGTCGAAATTCACGTTTTTTTGGGCTCTAGATTGGTAGTCTCCCTCAAGAGAAGAGGTACCTTTAGGCGAGGAAAACATTTGCTGATGTTCATTATTGTGTTTTAAAAGGAAACATTTTTCCACCATCTTTTGAGACATAGGTTATGTTTTATTACTACTCTTCGCTGTTACATGGTATTTTTTATTTTTATTAATCTTCGACAATGGCGGAAGTATGGTACGGTCTTCTGAGCTGCATTTTCAAAACTGGCGAAACGTACAGCTAAATAACTCATCGACCGATTCTGATAATTCTGTATGAATCTCTCAAACCTTATTACCTAAACCTGATCCAAAATGTATTTGAAAATGAAAAAACAACGTATTTTTATTGCAAAATGTAACCATTTTTTTTTTGGAAAGTTCAATCTTTTTGTTTCAAAGCGTACGACGTCGGCGATTTTCAACATTCCTCACTTTTTATTGGTTCATATTCTGCCACGTGTCACGCTGTCAGAGACCGTGCCATACCTGCGCCATTTTTCTAAATTAGTCAAAATAAAAAAATACCAAGAAATAGCTAAAAGTAGTAATAAAATATACCCTAGGTTAAAAAAATCTCGAAGACAACTTTCCTTAAAAGAAAAATCTTTAAAATCAGTAATATTTTTCTCGCTGTTCTTATCTCTCTTTTTAAATGCGTGTGTCGAATTCTCGGTTTCCACTTCTTTCGCGAAGGCCTGTGCGTGTTGTTATCCATATGAGAGCACGTGGCGACCGAAGTACCCACTCCATAGTTATTTCTTCTGTCTTTTATCTTGAATAGATATTTGAGGAAACTCTGGCGTCAATTTGGCGCCTTCATCATTATTACATAGACTATTTATTTGGCCTGCTTTCACTACGTCTTTCGTTGCTTTCGCGTCCTCGGTAGGTATCATGCTGACGCAACTTCTAAATGGGTCGGAGGGTGACGCAATCTGGAAACTTCGTCACATAAATGGATATCTCGTCGACGGTTCATATCGAATTCGTCGTAAAAATATGAAAGCAAATTGAAAAAGGAGACGATTGGAAATGCGGAACGTACGCGGTGCGAACGGAAAACAGGATATGCGGAAATAATGTAAGAGGACACGGAGGACCTTTCCCGATTGAGGTAACTAAGCTTTACTGACTTTCTGACTCATCCGCAGACGCGTGGAGTGAATCGCCGATGCGCTGCTGTAATGCAACTAAGCCATTTTTTCAAGAAGAAATTCTTCGTAAACTAAAATGTCTAAATCTGTTCAAGCAAAATGCAACGTTAATCGGAAAGCTTCTAATTGATGATCTACGTAATCCACGCGTTGAGGCGAGTAAAGATTTCATGGTTTAAATTGTATTTGAACTTTTAAACGCGTTTTTTCTTAACGCCTTAGGCCATAGTAACGGGTATAAAATCATGTCCGAATTTAACAACTTTTTTTCGTATGAAAAAGTGATTCACTCATAAAATTAAATACACATCTATTTAGTATGAATATCCCAGCTGTTCGAAAATATATATCTTTTTTTTTCGATGTAAAAAATGACTGGTTCCTCGAAACTTCTCGAAACAGCTTTTTTCTAATTGGCGTGACAAATAGCTTCAACAATTTTCACTCGATTTACTTCAAATTTAAAAGTCATGTTCCTAATTGCATTTCGCAGAGAGGTACGTACGGAATTTCTGATTAATCGATAACTTTTCATTTTATGAGTATTTTTTACTGAAATTTCATTTCTCAAGTTCAAATACCTATAGCTTTTGAATAAAACGATATTTTTTTAATTCCGTACGTACTTCTCTAGGTATTCTAATATAGATTGACGAGAATTTTTGTTTTTTGTTGTAGGTAAAAAATGGTGGATGTTAAGGATGTTGAGTCCCAAATCGCAAATGATAATAAAATTCTGAAAATTTCGTACGTTTTTGTACGAACTATTTCAGAGGTCGTGTAAACATTTCACGACAATTAGGAAGCTCGTTTTGAACAATTAACATTCGCAAATTAAATGTTGTCTTGTGGAAACTGATATAACTTTGCAATAAGTTTTTTTTTTATCTCTCAATTTTGTTATATCTACAATATACTGAAAGCAATGGAAATAAAACGAAGTTTATTGATAATTTTTTTTTAAATTTCTTTTAAAAATTGTTCTTAACAAAATGTTAATTTTTTAATAACGAGCTTCCTAATCGTCGTGAAATTTTAACACGACCTCTTAAATACTTCATACAAAAACATACCAAATTTTCAGAATTTTCTTATAATTTTTTATTTCAGCCCTTAAGGAGGTTTTTACATGAAGTATTCAGGAGGTCGTGTAAACATTTCATAACGATTAAGAAGCTATTTATTTGAACAATTAACATTAACATGTTTCATAGGGACTCAACATCCTTAAATGTCACGCCGTGGAGCCCCTAAAATCGCAAACGCAACGTTGTCAGGTGTTTGTTCAAAATTCCATTATATTATTTCCTGAGTTTTACGATTAATCGCGTATGAATAAAATGTTCAATTACAATTTTACCCATAGTATTAGTTCCACTGAAATAATCCAAGCCTATTTAAATACGATTCCGACAGATTTAGTGCAACGTTTTTTAATCCGTTTTTACGGTAAAACTATAATTGTGAATATGACGGAGACTATTCGAGAGTCGTTTATTCAGTTTTTTCAGTTTTTTTCAGTTTTCCTCTCTAATTATGCAGAAAATAAAACATTTACCACAAATTTGGCACATTAGAATCGACAATACGAATATTCAACACAACTTAACATAAATCAAAACAAATGTGTGTGACATCAATTTACTCTCTTTGTTGACCTCGAAGAACTGGTCGTACCTGCTCAAACAAGCCACGAACAACTGCAATAAGGATCCCGGGAATAAAACAAAGCCTTCACCGATTACGCTATTGCATTGAAAGACAAAAATAATGGCACGATTGAATCGATACAATTCGTCGAAAAAAATCCGCGTGAGCGTAGCAAGCAAGAAGCAAATTCGTTAAATCATACGACCTTGGGGTGCAGCGCGTTAGAGTTATCGCGTTGTCTTTACGTACGATCACGTGCCATGACTAAAGCCGCGATGACTGTACGAGATTCGTTGTTACGTGCATTGTCTCGGTCGAGTACGGTCAGCTCGTAAAGTACACGCTTGCTGGCATTTGACGAGCCTATCGGACGCGCGATACTGCGCATTATTGTCCAACTCCAAGCGTCGCAAACGTTCAAAAATTGAGGAATTCCACTTCGAGGAGAAAAGATGTATATCAATGCGCATAGGTAATTATTTTAAACGTACAGGAGAGAGAGAGAGAGAGAGAGAGAGAGAGAGAGAGAGAGAGAGAGAGAGAGAGAGAGAGAGAGGGAGAGAGAGATCCCTCTCTCGATGAGGCGTAGGTGCTAAAGAGAAGGAGGAGAGAAAAATTGAAAAGAACCAGAATAACTACGCAGCCTAACACTTAGCCTGTATCCAAGACTTTACGTGTGTACATATCGCACGTCATATGCATGTAAAAAAAAACGCAATACTGCGAAAAGTATAGTACTGCTTATTGATATTTTACCAGTTGCGTGTATTACGCACATATGTTAACCGCAACCGACAATCCTACAAACATACGTTTATTCTTCAATGTTATATAATATAGTAGGTTTTGTAAAACGGATAAGGTAAATGTCCCAATTATTGGACAGCTAAGGATCTGGGAGATTGAATTCGGTGAGAAAAAATATAAAATAAAGAAAAAAACCATCGCTTTTATGTTCAAATGATACTTTGATATTTTTACTTTCGAAAAATCACCCTTTAAATTATTTTTAAATGATTTCAAATGAAAAAAAAGAATAACAATGTGAAGCATGCAAATGTCCCAATCATTGAATACTGGAACTGCCTATGTCCCTAATATTGAACAGGCATGTCCCAGTTATTGAACACTCTCGAGAATTCTTTTTCCGTTCTGAAAATATTATTTTGGGTACAATATTAAGAAATAAAGGCAAAATCAAGCACTTAAATAGTCTTTTATTAATCGAGTAAAAATACAAAAATATATATTTAGTCCCTTTTGACAGGTTTTTGGTTCATTCGCATTTGGTTTATTTTTGCTTTTCAACTCGAACTTTGTTTTATTTTTCTTTTCAGCTTCCTCGTTTTTATGTTCTGTTTTTGTTCGATTTTGTCGCAGCTTTCTTGTTTTTCGACTCCAACTTGATTTTCTTTTTATTTACCGCTCTGCATATAGTGCGATTTTTACAACTTCCGCACTATATGCAGAGCGATGTCTTTTTGTCGCCATGTTTATGCCGTTTTATTGAGAAAATGTTGTCCCCGAAATATCGGAGAGCAAAAAATATTGAACATTACATTCGTATTTTTAGGTTACATTTAGGTTATATTCTCTTTTTACTTTTCTTTTTATGTTCATTGGACGAAAATACAAATAAAAAATATATTAGACGATCTTAGAGTTATTATTAAAAGAATAAAGGTAAGTTTATTCAGGAACTTACAGTTTTTGTTTGAATAAATCCGATTCACACGATCTCTCACACGTTAACTGTCTCGATGTTTTTAATGGGTTTAATGACGCCATCTTGGAGAATTCGAGTGTTCAATAATTGGGACACACTGCATTTTCTATGTCCCAATGATCGAACACCGTATTTTTTAACAAATAATTAATTAAAAACATTGTTTTTTAATTGTTATTTGTAAAAAAAATTCTGAGTAACCTGAAACGCCTTTACTTTTTGAGATGCGACAGTTTTTGAATTTTTTATGCCCCTACGCATGAAGCGGCGCGTCTTAGCAAACACGATAAACAATTACCACGAGACGTCAAATCGGGCCACCGTTGCTGATTAAATCATTTTTTTCTCCATTAATTAAAGCTTTTTTTGGACAAGTAAGGTAACATTTCGATAGCTACAACTTCCATATAGGTAATGAAATTTTTATAAATAAGTAAATGCACGCAGGTAAATGAGAAATAATAAAAATACAAGATAGCGTTCAATAATTGGGACCTGTTCAATAATTGGGACATTAACCTTATTCCCTGATACTATAAAAAAATTACTTTCTCAACATTCTAATAGTGCACTGAAATATTAAATTTACTTTTGGCTATTTATTTATTGAAATATTAAACAATACATTGATTAAAAATGTTGCCTGTGATTTGCGACGAAGTTTATGGTGATTTATACCATATTATTAGATACGACCTGCTATATTTGGTGTGTTATTCAAACGTTCGTACAAGGCATCAACGCCCGGCTACTAAATGCATAGAATATTTCTCAAATGCAAAATAAAATAAAATACGCAACTGAAAGTTCTACCTCGATGGTTTTTTAAGAATTATTATTCGTTATTCCCTGACCTCCTGTACTGATTTATTTCGAAGAAAGTATTTCGCCTGATCGGAATCGAACCTAGAACCTAACGCCTACCTTCTGCCTATCCTACGCACGCTGCCACTACGCTAACGAGTACTTTTGGCATCTTGAGCACAGATTTGCCATAAGAGACAAAAGTAATTCCGGCTGTACTTCCGAATAGCTGTTACCGGCGATTTAGGTGTATTTTGCACAGATATTTTTTTTATAATATAAGTACACTTTTTTAATGGATTTTTGGCGCTTCGCAATAGTTTTGTAACATATGATAGTGATTGGACGAGATTATCATACGAGCGGCTACATTGCTGATTTCCTCTTTCGCCGGCATTTCCCGAATCACGTCGAGCGACTCCATGCGTTGCTCAACGCATGGAGTCTTCAAGTCAACGCGAAAAAGTAATAACTATTAGAATTGTAATAATCATTGTTTATTATATTTAAATATACTAAAAATAGTGTTAAATATGTTTCATTGCAGGCATAATCATTGTTTATTATATTTAAATATAATAAAAAAAAGTGTCAAATATTTTCAATTGCCGGCTGGTGTCGGAATTTCAACAATTATCGCTGGGACGCCTATAAGCAACAATCATTCACAAAATGTCAGCTCGTTGAAAACATTTTTAACCCCTTTTTGGGCAACGTGATTCCAATGTCAATAAAAAACCATAATAAAAATATTAATCATTTTTAAGCAAAAAAAATCTTCAAGGGTTAAAATAAGGGTGAAAATTCTTTTCTGCCGAGTTGTATAGTCATAAGAAAGTACCCTGAAAAATATATGGTCGGTGAAAAAATGTTCAACCCCTTTTGGTCAGGAGCCCCGATTCTAGACATTTACCAAAAAGTGTTAAGCTCCTACTCTGTTTGTGCAATGCAACAATCATGTTAGGTGACTATTTGTGAGACATGCGTAGTTTTTAAAACTATTAAGCTGCGGTTGCTCGAACTGCAAATGATTTACGTCTTCGCTATAATAAACTTTAGTATAATTAAGACTACTATTATATACTTGTAATAAACTTTACTATTAAATTAAATAGTATATAATAGTAAACTTTACTATTATATACTTATATACAATAGTATATATATTATATACTATTATATATATACTTCGAACACTACTATTATATTATATTATTACGATAATAAATTATAGTAATAAATTATAGTATTATAATATTATAACGATAATAAATTATACATGAAAAAAATTATACTTGATTAGTCGTTGCTAATCGAAACCACCCTAAACCCCCCGTTATCTATAAATTTCCAAAAATCTTCGCGGTACACTCCGATACTCAACCAGTTCCCATTTCAGACAAACGTAATTTCCCCAATGGCCAAAAATTCCACTGAATTTGCACTATTGCCATACGAGAGTAATTTTACGATTGAACTGTTGCGGAAGTTGCTACGGGCTTCATCTCACGAATAGGACGAAATTCACACGGCTGTGTTGATGTTGCGTATATATTTATCGGTGCAGGTTGATGTATGCAGGCATAAGGCCGGAGCGAAAGAAGCGACGCAGTAGCGTCCTTGGATTTATCCAATTACTGCTTAATGCTTCCGTCCCGCGGTGGATCCGGTGCGCACGTACTAATTGTGCTCTCGAACTTTCTCGGTTGCCACTGCACTCTCGCGTGACGACGCACAAATGTATGCCGGGCTATCGGCGGTTCGATTCGATTAATGGCACGACACTTACGTGTTCTGCGATTATCGTAATATTCTGAGTGCATACCAATGTGCCGGGGTGTTAATTAGAATTGAAAAATATTTCTTAACTTTCGTAACAATGGATTTTATCGTACGTCTTATTTAGAAATCACGTAGGCTGGAGCGGGTGAAAAAATCTGACGCGACTTTTCGTAAATTGGTATCCGGTAAAAAACAATGTCAAATTTAGTCAAATTTAGTCACATTTAGTCGAAGTTCACTCAAAAGTCTTATTTGAGCAGGTAGCTGGACAATTTTGTGCCCATTTTATACGAATATTCGCTTTTTAAGGCGGCATTGTGAGGGTAAAAAAATATCGACTTTTTTGGCATTTTGTCAAAGTATACATCTTCGAGAATATGTGAAAAAATGTTCAACTTGAAATATTGACAATTGACCGAGTTACGGATGATTTAGTGAGAGCAGGTAGAGCAACAATTTACTTATATTAAAACTTTGAATCGCATTTTTCTCGAAACGACATCTCTCCAGCGGGCCGGAATCATAACTGTTGCTATAATTGTCCGATTTTCAATGAACAAAAAAAACGGAATTTCCGTTTTTAAGCCCACGAAAATAAGTAACCATTTCGCCAAAATTCCACTTTGTTAAAATCCGAAATTTTGCGATTTTGTTTTTAGGAAAAAGGTTTTCGTACTACGAGGACTACATTTATATAGATTATAAAAATTTTTTATTTATTTTTTTCAGACCAACCACTGTCGAGTTATCGATCCGTTGGACCACATTTTTTATACAGAGGCTCTATTATACCTCGATAACGTTGTTAATTTTTATTTTTGTTAAATAAAAATCCCAAATGAATAATCTAGTCGACAAAAAAAAATCGGAAAAACGACCTTTTTCGGTCCGTCACAGTGGTGTCCTACCTCAAAGTTAAGAATTCCAATAACCAAAAAGTAATGAAGCAACTTTTTCAAGGTTTTCATATTTGATATCCAAGGGTAAGTTCTGTAGGACACAAAGATTTCGGTGAATCAGAGTACGATTTTTCAAAACCCAAATTGAATCTCTTCGAAAAAGGTATGTATTCTAGTAAAAAATAAAAACCCATTTTTTAATAAGCTCCAGTTTGTCTAAAAATAGCGATATCAGGATTATAAATCTTGATATCGTTATTTTAAAGTAAAGTAAAAATGCTTTTAAACTTTTCATTAAATTAAACTAAAGTAGATTATTTTTATTATCAATTTAATTAGATTGAAGTAAAAAAGCTTTTTAAAGTTATAAAAATCGTCCTTGAGAATCGTCAACCGCATTTGGCCAATGTTAGCAAGTTATTATTGAAGTTGTAATGTAAATATGGTTATTTTTCGTGCGAATGAAAACGAGATTAAATTTATGGAACGCCATTGGTTGGACTTGAGTTAGAACGCTCAAATCTTGCACGAAGCGTTTTTGCACCTCACGCATTGTTTAAAGCGGTGAGAGTAGATTTTTCGTCGCCACGGTGCAATAGATAGGCACGCCCACGCCCAAGTTCCGATCGTCGACCACTCCGTGCAGTGCGTTTGCGTGTGAGCTGCTTTGTTTACCAAAAAAAAAAGTGCCAGAAGTCTCGAATTCTCGTGGGAACCCGGTTCGTGCGATGGAAGCCTCAGTGCTCCTTAACACGAAGTTCTCGGAAGAAAAAATGGCCGCGACGGTGAGAGGGGAGCCGAGAAAAACGAGACAACTGAAATGAAAATAGTCGAGAGGAAGAGAGACAGACAGCTCAGCTCCATTTGCATTCAGCAGCTGTGCAAAACCGGTTTTTCAATGAATATTTTTTATAAGAAATAAAGGTAGAGGTCGAAAGAGACATACACATGCATGTGCACCGAATCAAGTCCGTATAGACGACACGAATCCTACTGTCATTGAAAACCTTAATGGTGATGGGTGAAGAATTAATTACAAGTATCAAAATGCACATTCCGTTGCTTTCAGTATATTGTAGATATTATAAAATTGAGAGGTCAAAAAAAAAACTTATTGCAAAGTTACATCAGTTTCCATAAAACAACATTTAATTTGTGAATGTTAATTGTTCAATAATCCTAATTGTCGTGAAATTTGTACACAACCTCTGAAATACTTTATACAAAAATATACCAAATTTTCAGAATTTTATCATCATTTGCGAATTGGTACTCAACATCCTTAAAGATACCCATTGTGCCAATATTAGAACAAAATCATTTACAAGGAACATCACTTTGGTGTCCTTCTCCGATTTTGTTAAAACTTTTTTATGTGGAAGAGTATCAAAAAATAAGAGGGGTGAAATGCACCCTCGAAAATAGGGGTGTTTTTCGTTTTTCGTCGATAACGTTATCGTTCTCATCTCCAATGTATAGTACGCGAAAAAATAAACATTGCTGCGATTTGAATTTTTTAACATCTCGTACCGTTAAAACGTTATGGACGAAAAACGAAAAACATCCCCATTCTTGAGAGTGCGTTTCACCCCTTAAAATCGTTTTTCTGCCGATAAAAAATACCTGTCTCTTAGTTTTTGATACTCTTCCACATAAAAAAGTTTCTGCAAAATCGGAGGAGGAGAGCAAAGTGATGTTCCTTGTTAGTCATATAGACCCACACATAAAAATTGTCCAAATATATATCCGCAATGAAAGATTCAATCTGTTGCAGAAATGTCAAACTGATGTGATCTTTATACAGTACGTGCGACTGAATTAATGTTCCCTCCTTTTGGCCATGATGAACAGTAGTGATTGAAGATTGTTCTCTTTTAGCCCTTTTTTCTCACCCTCCTGGGTGTTGAAGACCAACTATCCAGAGATGATAAACGCAGCTTTGCGATATCATCTTCTACCTGTTATATATATAGTGGCGAGGTTGCTCTTGATCAAAGTTATGAACTTGCGTCTCTTACCAGTCTTCAGTTTTCGAGATTTCGAATTTCCAGCTGTTGAGAACCCGCCTCTTTGAATTCTACTCCACGTTATGGAGTATAACTGTACCTTAGGGGTACGTTATGGATAAACTCTTGCTTGTTTCTGAATAAAGACCCACCCCCGCGGAGTGTTGTTCATAATCACTGTCTTCTGGCTTCCTGAGGGCCAGAGTGGGAAAGACTGAATTGAGGATAAGCCCATTGTACTAATATCACAAAAAGAATCATTTAGTCATAAAGACCCACGCATAAAAATATTAACACCTCCGTAACGAAAGAATGTTTAGGTTTGATACTTAGAGGGTGTTCTTATATCGGCTTAAGAATGCCAAAACGTAGAAGAACATCCTCAAAACTTGTTTTTCATTGAACAGACTCAAAAGTGTCAAGCTGATGTGACACGTGATTACAAACTTTACAATTATTCCAGTGGGTTGTTTTGCAAACTAGGCCTCTACAAGTTCATGACTCTATTCCAAAAATGGTAAGTTTGCTTGGCATACGTGTACCGTTATTACTACTCCCTCGTAATATTTGATGAGGTGGCGAACAGAACCGGACTTGTCCATGAATTACTTTTTTACCATACAGGAGAAGTCAAAAATCAAAATAATCATAGAGATGAATTAGAATTTTTAAAAAGCTTTAATATACGTAGATTCTATCAAAATGTTAGCCTGGGCTTGGCTTCAGTTTAATAAAGACACTAACTACCACGTGTGTATTTTTATTTCTCCTTTGGACAAGTCCGGGTTTGCATAGGATAGTGGACAACTGCGCTTTTGAATGAAAATCTTATGGACATGTCCGGTTATAAAATAAAACAGATTCTTTGAATTGAATATAAATTTGTCTTTTATCGTCAATTCAATAATCCTACGCAGACTCTTCCATGCCAGGGTGACACCAATCGCATTCAATGTCATCATCGTCATCACTATGGTCATCTGTTCCTAAATTTTTCATTCAGCCAACCATGGGCGAGTCCGTTTCTGCTTGAAAAGGCAGTACTTAACAAATTTTAAGGCGTTCACAGCCGGACTTGATGCAAAATATTTCCGGACCTAATAAAGGTGGGCTTGCAGAACGCGAAAAAAAAATTCACCTAATGTGGACAAGTCCAGTTTTGTTCGCCAGCTCCTCATTCATTGTGGAATATTTATTTTCTCGAAATGTTTCGGAACGTTCGTGATGAATTTATTTGCGAGTACGCCTCATCGACCCAATCCATCTACACGGAAAGTCTGTTCACGACCGAATATTTGCCTCAACTCGGATCTATACGTGAACAAAAACAAACGAATCTAATGCCGATGAGGCGAGTAAACAAAACAAAAAAATCAAGAACGACAGTTACCACCCAACAACTGCAACGGGCGACCGTTCATTCGCCGCTATACCCAGCAACCTTTTTTTTTCCTCGTCGTCTTTTTCCCATTCTGCATTCCTCTCCAGCGGTGCGGCCGCGGTATCTCCGGTGCTCCCGTAGCTGAAAGCGCGAAAACGACGATCGAGAAGTCTCAGCACAGGTTTTGATAAAAGCGAATATATACTCCGGACAACATTGCGCGGGCCATCGGGCTGTCGCATAAAATAGAACTTATCTCTGGCTGCGTCTAAATGTTAGGGGACCACGAAAGTGTACATGTGGGTGTGGGCATGCTTGGGTGTATTTATCTGTGCATGTATATTTGTAAAAAAAGGTAGGAAATGGAGACAGCGAGGGAGACAGACAGAGAGAGAGGGAGAGGGAGAGAGAGAGAGAGAGAGAGAGAGAGAGAGAGAGAGAGAGAGAAGTAGAGAGGGCAAAAGCTAGAGCGGTGGAATAAAGGGCAAATAAAGAGGAAATGACTGAAAAAAAATTGTACGAGCGTTATATTGGAGGTTGCGAGTTAATAGTCGAACTTCTGTCTCTCTCTCATTCACTCTCCCGCTATCTTGTGCCTTTAGGATGAAATAAACGTGTATCCTTCATATCTTTCACACATTCTCTCTCTCTCTCTCTCTCTCTCTCTCTCTCTCTCTCTCTCTCTCTCTCTCTCTCTCTCTCTCTCTCTCTCCCGCTCTCTCTTATCTCCCAGTTCGCGAGAATGGGCAGACCCTCTCGGGTCATTTGCAGGTCGAAGTTTACTCCGCACAGTTGTACGTATGCTGCACTAATATACTGCGCAATGGTGCATATTTCGGCATACTCGAGCTCTTCTTTCTGTCTCTGCCGCTCTCTACGTCGTGATCTTCTTCGCGTTGACCTCGCTGGGATCGTAAAAGAGCCTGCAACCGGGGGCATCGCACATGCACACGCAAGAGCATCGCATCGAGGCCGAGAAAGCGCCGTTATGACGGCGTTTATCCCCACCGAGCCTTTTCTTCGACGGTCCCCCTCTGTGTGTAGGTGTGTGTGTGTGTGCGTGTGTTTTTGTTCGCCGGTACGCCGGTCTGACAATGCCGGTCTATATCTACTCCGCGTTCTCCACTTCGACCTGCGGGTATTCACGGTTGATAAGAATTTTACTACACTCATTGGGCACACGGAAATCATTTTTTTCAGAGGAGAATTCTTGGAAGACATTTTTTTAGGTTATATTTACGAAACGATTAAGGCATTGGGCCACAGTAACGGGTATAAAATTATGTGCCAATTCAATAATTTTTTTCGTATGACAAAGTGATTCACTCATAACATTAAGTAAACATCTATTTAGTATGAATATCAAGCTGTTAGAATTTTTTTTCTTTCGATGTACAAAATCGCCGACTACTAATATTTTCTTTTGTTATCTTTTTTTTAGGCGCTCCGTGGCGTGACATTTAGCATCCACAATTTTTTACCTGGAACAAAAAATAAAAATTCTCGTGAATCTACATTAGAATACCTAGAGTGGTATGTACGGAATTTAAAAAATATTGTTTTATTCAAAAGTTGTAGGTATTTGAACTTAAGAAATGAATTTTCAGTGAAAAATTTCGTTACAACTGCTCATAAACTGCTCGTAAAATGAAAAGTTTTCGATTAATCAGAAATTCCGTACGTACTTCTCTGCGCAATTGAATTAGGAATGTAACTTTTAAATTTGAAGTAAATCGAGTGAAAATTGTTGAAGTTATTTGTCACGCCAATTGGAAAAAAGATGCTTCGAGAAGTTTCGAGTAGTCGGCCATTTTGTACATCGAAAAAAAAATATATATTTTCTAACAGGTTGATGTTCATACTAAATAGATGTGTAATTCACTTTACGAGGGAATCACTTTTTCATACGAAAACAAATTGTTAAATTCACACCTGATTTTATACCCGTTACTGTAGCCTGAGGCCGTAAAGATGTCCGGAATATGAAATATCTGGAAAAAGTAGAGTATGTTGTTGATGAAAAGTCAAGTCGTAAGATGCACCATGCTTCGAATTTCAAGGTTAAGGTGTCTGGCCACCCTGACTTTTTTTCTTTGTTTTTCTCAAGGGGTTGCGTGGGCTTCAAAGCCAAAAAAGCATACTTTCTTTATTTGAAAAAATAATAAAATATATAAATTATTTTTTTTATAATGTGAAACACATGAAAGAGTAACATTGCAGCAATATTTAAAAAAATGTCCATCCAAAAATTTGGGAAGTTCGGCCGGTGGGACCTGGTTTCCGGAGACCCAGAAAAAAAAGTTTCTTCGTTGTGGTCACGATAACTCATGATAGTTTTATCTGAAATTATTTAAGAAACCAAATTTTTTCTGTTAGTAGATAAGCATAACTCGTGATTGAACGAAGGGTTTTTGAAAAAATCGAAATTTGAATGTTCAACAGAGTTGTATGCAAGATGGTTCAATTTTCGGTACAATTTTCGAACCTTCGTTCTAAACCTAAACCTTCGTTCAGTCACAAGTCAATGCTATTTTGAAGAAGTGTGTTAAATTTCATTAAGTTCGGTGCATTAGTTTTTGAGAAATCGTGTCCACCGACTTCAAAAATAGTGTTTTGAGAAAAATGCAATATCCCTGTGTCGCTCCCGGCTGGTCTTTCCCAACGGGAGTAATTGCCAAAGACTTAGACCTCTTAGACTTTTACTCCGATTGACTTAAAACTTTCGGAGAATATTTTAGACATATTGTACTATAATAAATAAATAAAATTTATTTATTTATTATAGTAAAATTTTAAAATTATAGTAATAATAAATAAATAAATATATAATAATAAAATAATAATAAAATAAAATTTTAAAATTATAGTAATAATAAATAAATAAAATTTATTTATTTATTATTATTTATTTATTTATAATTATATTATATATTTATTGATAATTTATTTATTATAGGATAATAAAATTGAAAATTGGTTGTTTTGAAATTTCCAAACCCAGGTAACCGCTTATTAAACCTTGAAATGTTACGAGCAATTCAAGCTTTAGTTGGGATTGAAAATCACAAAATTTTCAAAGCTGCAGGTATTTTTCGGAAGGTCGAGCCGCTGCAAGCGATCGACCGCGCGATTCGATCAGTGCATGCGTAAATTGTGTTTCGAATAGCACGAAAGAAGCACGCCAAGCACGTGAATCTTCTGAAAAAGAGGCCCAGGAGGCTCAACCAGCTTCCGAAGGGGACATCTATGGACCAGGAATCGCTGATTGACATGTTTACTTTTTTTTGCGATTATCTCGAAACTCGAAATTTATCAAAACGGTGTTAAGTAAATCTCGTAGACTATCGGCCCGATTGTTCTGAAATTTGTACACAATACTTCTAGATCCGTTACCTAAAAGGTGACGTAGGATTTTTGCGATTACTTGATTGGTTTTTTTTATTAATGTTTTTTCTCGTGAAATTTCGGTGGAATATACACTTTTTTTCCTGCAGCGCCGCCATTTATAAATATTTAGAACTAAAATTTATTTAAGGCATTCTTAAGGCCGTTTCTCACCTTGTGGTAAAAAATTAAAATATTTCGTTTTATACTTTCGAGTTTATGATTAAAAAAAAAATATACCCATTTTCCGAGCGGCCAGGGAGGCCAGACGTCTTGCGGTGTTTTTTAAGGATTTTTTTCGAATAAATGTTCGGTAATGTATACATGTGGTACGGAAAAATTCGTGAGAGTCGATGAGAGAACGCCTTGCCTAACGAAGGCCGCAGTTATCACGCCGCCAGACTGTTTACGGCACAGTTCGATAAGACAGTATGGGGAAGCCAAACGAGAAAAAAAACCAGAACTACAGTAGATTATCATTAAGGGGTCTTCTCACTTTAGACGCTAAAAAGGCTATTTTTATGATTTTTGAAAATAGGTTTAGATGTATTATAGATATTAATATAAAGGTTAATTGTTACACTTAAAACATACACTTTTGAAATACATTAATTTTTTGATGTATTTATGTTATCGAAATAAACTTTTTTCGCGTTTTTCTCGAAACAACGTTTTTCGACGGCTTGTTGATAAAATCTGCGAAACTACTGAACCGATCCTTATGAAATTTTAATCACATATTTTTTACAACTATAGCTATAGTGCATATTAAGGATTTAAAAAAATGTTGATTTACTTTTTTTGCCAAAAACGGTGAAAAAACACGTATTTTTGTTTTTTCGACAATTGCCCGCCATTTGGTTATTTTTGCATGTATCAAAAATCGTATGATATGCTCTATAGTCATTAACATACTGAATCTAAAACCATTTGTTTTTTTTTGTTTTGGATGATCCATCTCCGAGATTTCATCGACAGCGCAGACCTGCATTTTTTTTGACATTTTTTTAACTACCATTTTCGTCTATAAATGGTGACGTAAATAAATGAATACATTTTTCAGTGTAATTCAAAAGTGTGTTTATTGAGTGTAACAACTTCATATGCGCTATAGCTACAGTTATAAAGAATATGTGGTTAAAATTTCATAAGTTTCGGTTCGGTAGTTTCGAAGATTTCATCAACCAGCTATCGAAAAAGACGTTTCGAGAAAAGCGCGTTAAAAAGTTTTTTGGCTCACATAAATACATGACATTTAAAAAAAAATGTATTTCCAAAGTGTATTCATAAAGTGTAACAACTTTTATATCAGCATTTATAATATAAGCCAGTCAAAAAATGCACGAAAATAGCCTTTTGAGCGTCTAAAGTGAAAATACCCCTTAACGGATCATGCCTTGTTGTAACGGTCGAAAGCAGTGCATTTTCGGATTTTTTTCCGAGAAAATCGTGATTATTATTATAATTTCTGGGAAATTTAGGTATTTGAAAAAGTATCCTCTGAAGTACACTCTGTAATTTTGTTGTGTAAAAAATTATAATCGATTTGCAGCCGAAGTTTGGGAAGCACCTTTCGAAAACGTCTTTCACAGTGAGCAATGCTCTTACGAACCAGGTTATCTAATATAAAACAATCAAACAGATTTCGTTCAGATATTTGTTTATCCTATGAATAATCGGAGGAATTTCCCAAACTTCAAATAAAATAAAAACTCTGCCAAGTGCGAGTCGGGCCTCGCTCTATTAGAGTTCCGTACCTGTGAGCAATTAACTTTTTTTAACTAGACATTTAATTAGGTAATGCTTCTTTTCTGTCTTTGTTCTTAGGTGGCACTAAACTGAAACCACATGGGGTGATGATAGCTAAAGAAAGCTTTATATACTTCTGCTGTAAGCTGATAATGAAAATATATGAAATTATTGTTATTTGAATATTCACAATACCGAATGCCTTGTTTTTGGAGTCTGTACCAACCAATTGCCAATTTTGTCACATTTTTCACAGAAGTTGAAGGCTTTGAAGTTTCGAACGACGCTCCGAGTGTTCCGACGGGTGCCAACCCAACCGCCTAAAAAACTGTTAGTTTCGATCCAATCATTATGAAACTTTCAGGGACTATTTTTAAGATGACATACTATCAAAATACATTGGTTTCGAAAAAAAAGATTTTTCGATTCCACAACTAGACGTAACCCCTTCATTACGATACAATTAGGTCGCGTACATAAATTACGTAACGCAACATTTTCCAATTTTGTATCCCCCCCACGTAACAGAACCGTAACGCCTAGCCTGAACGCCCCCCCACCCCCTATTCCGTTTCGTAACGGGTGCTTAGTTGCCAATAATTGCGTTTTTTTCGAAGAAATATCTAAT
Organism: Ophion costatus; assembly: GCA_951751655.1. Taxonomy (NCBI): domain Eukaryota; kingdom Metazoa; phylum Arthropoda; class Insecta; order Hymenoptera; family Ichneumonidae; genus Ophion; species Ophion costatus. The sequence goes on from OX632363.1 coordinate 27,253,030, forward strand.
TATGAAAGAATCGGGCTTATACTTATTTTATGACGTATATATTCATCTAGTTTTATATCAAGTTTTATGATTTTTTTAAAATTAACCCTGATTTGACGACGAAAAAAATTCTCTTCATGACAATGAAGAGAATTTTTTTCGTCGCCGACATTATCGATAAGACATTATCGATATCTTTATGAAAGGTTATCTGTAAATAAAAAGTCAACAATTTGTAGCTGTTTTTTATTTTGTTTTTTTTTTACAAAATTCCGACAGTTTGGAATTTTGTTTCTATTTCCAAGGGGCTTTTTTCTACTCAAGCAATCTTTAAAGTAGTAATGATCAAAATTAAAAAAAATAGCTACGTAGAACCTTAGTCACTGCGATTACAAAAAAGTTTTTTTTAAAATTGAAAATCGATTGACAAGTTTTTGAGTATTCTCTGAGACAAGGTCGAAAAAAGTATTTTCGAGAAAATCGCGATCAATGTTTTCGTTCCGTTTTTCTTGATATAAATATATGCTCTTCTAGAATATTGATAATTACATTAAAGTATTATATATTTCTCAAAATAATAAGAGCCTGCACTTCAGCTATTCTAAACGATAAGTTACATTTTTTTTAACTTGAACATGCAGAAAGTTTGCTATTCCTGGCAGTTCTAAAATCGTGACGTAACGCAAACCTCGACCCCCTCCCCCCCCCCTTATGTACGACCCCTTATGTACTGGATAATCGAGAAGTTTTCCAAGAAGTTCTTTTACGCAAGTCACGTCACTCAAAAAATCCAAAGTATTCCGTACCATTCTTTCACAGTGCTTTTTCCCATCATATGACAATGCTACCAAGATTCCACAAGAGCGCAAGCCAAGGTACTGCAAACTGAAAATGGTATAATTTTTCAACGAGTAAGTGGATAGCTTCGAAATTTCGAATACATTGGAACAAACGAAGCAACAACATGCACCATTTTTATCGTCGTGGTAACTTTTTGAACGTCCATCTCATAATCTCGCAGGAAATATTTTCGCATCCTTACAGTCGTCGAATTAAAAATCTAAAACTTAAAATCAAGGAAGAGCGAGAAAAAAGATATTGCGGTGCATCCTTGATTTTGAATATTTAAATTTAAGCTGCAGCGTGACGTAAAACATTTCAAATTGCTCTTTAGCAGGAGCTGCCACCGGGGCCTCGACATGTGTTCTCCGTTTTCGCGGTGTCGTTGTCCATTTTCGTCTCGCCACCAGTACGTTAACAGGTTTTGGGGTTTCTCGTCGTACCGCGGTGGGTTCCGTTGCGGTTACCAGTACGTGTTAACACGCGTTAATAATGTTCATACGCGCGAGTTCGTCACGGAGCAAGGAGTAAAAAACATCGGAGTGATGGGAGGTGAAAAAAAAAGAATACAGGTACAGTTATGGCGACGAGACGGAGCCAGTGGATAAGGTGTGTCGTGGTCGGGTGAAACGAGTCGAACGCGGTGAATTTTTTTTTACGGATGTACTGGCGGCTATTCGAAGTTGGAAAACCCAGCTGTGAAAGCCTTAGGTCACAGTAACGGGTATAAAATCATGTGCGAATTAAAATTTTTTTTTCGTATGAAAAAGTCATTCATTCATAAAATTAATTGCACATCTATTTAGTATGAATATCAAGCTGTTAGAAAATGTATATATATATTTTTTTCGATGTAAAAAATGGCCGACTACTCGAAATTGCTCGAAACAGCTTTTTTCCAATTGGCGTGACAAATAACTTCAACAATTTTCACTCGATTTACGTCAAATTTAAAAGTTATGTTCCTAATTTTATTTCGCAGAGAAGCTCGTACGGAATTTCTGATTAATCGAAAACTTTTCATTTTATGAGCAGTTTATGAGCAGTTATAACGAAATTTTTCACTGAAAATTCATTTCTTAAGTTCAAATACCTACAACTTTTGAATAAAACAATATTTTTTAAATTCCGTACGTACTTCTCTAGGTATTCTAATGTAGATTGACGAGAATTTTTATTTTTTGTTCTAGGTCAAAAATTGTGAATGCTAAATGTCACGCCACGGAGCGCCTAAAAAAATATAACAAAAGAAAATATTAGTAGTCGTCCATTTTGTACATCGAAAAAAATATATATATATTTTTTCTAACAGCTTGATATTCATACTAAATAGATGTGTGATTAATTTTATGAGTGAATCACTTGTTCATACGAAAAAAAAAATTGTTAAATTCGCACATGATTTTATGCCTGTACTGTGGCCTAAGGCTTCAAGGGGGGAGATACCGTTAGGCGAGGAAGAAATTTTTCTGACTTTCAGGACAGATTTCTTCACCATTTTTGAGACTCAGGGTATGTTTTATCACTGATTTGGGATGTTACATGGTATTTAAAAAAATTATTCTTTGAGGGATCATTACAGCGTAACGAGTCGAAAAATAGCTGATTTTCGTGATTTTTTTTTTCGATCGTTAAAATACGCTACTCAGTCTGATTTTTTGTGTAACACCGAAGCACGCATAAAGAACCGAAAATAAATTTTTAAACGTTTATCTTTGTTTTTCTTTCAACGGTTGAAAATGTCCTCGAAAAAAGGAGTCCTCACGGTGTACACGGTTGGGGCCGTAAATATTATCGGAAATAAATTTTGTAAGAAGATTATTAATCAGTATGGAAGCCGCTATCTTGCTATGGAGATATTTTGAAATCAAAATTGACAAAATGGCGGTAGTTTGAAAAAAAGTATCGAATTTAGCCTACTTTTTTGACAGTTTTTTGTTGAAAAAAAAAACGAAGATTAAAAAAAAGGTTTCATAGCAAGATAAGAAATGAAGTGAACAATGTTGTGGCAAAATTTGAGACGGATAGCTCGAAAACTCTCCTTTTGAGAGCGTACACCGTTTTGAAAAACGACGATAACGTAAAAAGATCCATTTTTTTAACAATTTCACACTGTGATCATTCCTTAAATATGAGAGAGTTATGGCACGGTCTTCTAAGCCGCATTTTTAAAAACGACGTGACATATAGCTATAAAAATAACCGACCAATTCTGACGAAATTTAGCATAAATCTTTCTAGCCTTATTGTCTAAAACATGATTATGAATGTTTCTGAAAATTAAAAAAAAAAAGATTGCAAAAAGTAGCCATTTTTTCGGAAAGTTCTGTTTTCGTTTCAAAGCGAACTATTTCATCGATTTTCAACATTTTGTCCTTTTTCTTGGTTCATATTCTGCGTATGACTGTTGATGAAAGAAAAATGTTCATTGATTTTTTTTCACAGTAATCCTCCCGACGCTACGTGTCACACCATCTGACACATCCATCGCAACCCGGTTAAAATCTTTTTAAAGATTAGTAATAAAAATACCATATAACAGCCAAAAGTAGTAAAAACACATACCCTCAGTCTCAAAAATGGTGAAGAAATCGTTCATCTAACAAAAAAATCACGAAAATCAGCAATATTTTTGTCCCCTAAAGGCATCGCCCCCTCAACATTTTTTCACGTTACTTGAGCCTCCACGATTATCGTGCTGGTGAGTGGAAGTCGTGGCTTCACCACGATCACCGTATAAACCGGAGTGTCTCGTCAGCAATTTAAAATCAAGCGTCAGTAAATTCTTGAAATTCTTGCAATGGCGATGTCAATGACTGCTTGAAAAAAAATAGAATATAAGTAAAGTACTAAAGTACTACAAGCACATCAAACCCAAACATCGAATTTTAATCGTAAGTTCTCGTGACTCTTGGAATGATAAAGCCAATGACTTGTGGACAAAATAAAATCATTAAAAGTGCTATACTGAAGTACGATAAATTAAAACTACAAAGCAAATGCTACAGACAAACCAAAACATTGAATTTTAATCTTAAATTCTTAAAACTCTTGTTATTTTTTAAATGATAACATCTATGATTTTTTTGAAAAAATAAAATACTGCAAATAAAGTACTGCACTTATGACATAATATGTGACTTATGAAGATATGATTTATGATATAATTAATATATTATATAAAATCAAATAAAGTATTGCACTTATGGCAAGCAAAAACTACAAACCAGAGAACCATAAGGAAACCACAACATCGAATTTCAATCTTAAATTCTCGGAATTCTCGACACGATTATGTCAACCACTTTAGTTTGGTACTTTACAATATAAGTAAAGTACCAAAGTACTACAAACCAAAGCCCTAAAAGCAAACCAAACCCCCACATCGAATTCTAATTTCAAACTCTTGAAATTCTTGCTATGACATTGTGAATGACTTCTTGAAAAAAATTAAATAAAATAAAGCACTACAGCAAAGTACTGCAAACAAAAACCATGAAGCAAAGGATTGCAATCCTGATGATGATCCTTGAAATGATGATATCGATGACTTCATGGAGAAAAAAATTTACACGCAAGGACTACAAACCAAAACTGAAATTCCTGAAATTCTCGAAATGACGATGTCAATGACTTCCTGGGGAAAAAAACATACCTACAATGTTTCACGATGCAGAGTAAAATGTGAAACGAAGTATCGATAGTCGAGAGTGGAAGGATCAGCAGAATGCAATAACGAGGCCGCGAAACAGCCGCTGTATATTCCATCCACGTAACGAGTGCCAGTCGCAAGGTCACCGCCTCGATAAATCCGTGCTGGAATATTCGGTTCTCGTAAATTCTACCGCCATCGCACGAGCTAAAGAGACGTTCCATACTCCGGACTTTGCTACGCTCGCTGCTCATTAGCGAACTGTTAATTTTTTTCTCCTGCGCTGCTTGGAAGTAAAGAACAGACGGTAAATTAACAAGGCAGGAGAGAAAAAATATGCGGTAGTATCCACTTCTTTCGGATGAAGGAATGAGCGTATCACTGTCGTATATGACGAGAAATCGATAATTGATTGCACGTGGATAAAGCGTGTCTCAAAATGACCTGACATTTTCAATTGCGCCCCATTTTTTTCGTGGCGAATATAGAGCACTCATCTTTGACGACTGGCGTCAGGAAGTATTGAGGTTTAGTTATGGAAAATTGCACGATCGAGCAACGCATAGAAATTCTTATTTGCTGCATTGTTACTGCATAATTATTGCAGACAGTTATATGGCCACCGAGATCGTGCGTTTTCACGCAGTTGGACTTCTTTCTTTGGGCTTTTCTGAAAGGAAAAGTGCATGGCAATGATCCACAGACCATTCCGGAGCTCAAGGAAGCAATCGGACGCACCATTAAGGCCTTAGGCCACAGTAACGGGTATAAAATCATGTGCGAATTTAACTTTTTTTTCGTATGAAAAAGTGATTCACTCATAAAATTAATTACACATCTATTTAGTATAAATATCAAGCTGTTTGATTTTTTTTTTCGATGTACAATGTGGCCGACTACTAATATTTTCTTTTGTTATCTTTTTTTTAGGCGCTCTGCGGCGTGGGATTTAGCATCCACAATTTTTTACCTAGAACGAAAAACAAAAATTTTCGGTCAATCTACATTAGAGTACCTAGAGAAGTACGTATGGAATTTAAAAAATATTGTTTTATTCAAAAGTGGTAGGTATTTGAACTTAAGAAATGAATTTTCAGTGAAAAATTTCGTTATAACTGCTCTTAAACTGCTCATAAAATGAAAAGTTTTCGATTAATCAGAAATTCCGTACGTACTTCTCTGCGAAATGCAATTAGGAACATAACTTTTAAATTTGAAGTAAATCGAGTGAAAATTGTTGAAGTTATTTGTCACGCCAAATGGAAAAAAGCTGTTTCGAAAAGTTTTCAGTAGTCGGCCATTTTTTACATCGAAAAAAAAAATTTCTAACAGCTTGATATTCATACTAAATAGATGTGTAATTAATTTTATGAATGAATCACTTTTTCATATGAACAAAAAAAATCGTTAAATTCGCACATGATTTTATACCGGTTACTGTGGCACAAAGCCTTAATGTAATTGGTCCGCAATTGTGCCAAAATGTTATTGAAAATTTCGTCAAAAGAGTGAACGTTTGCAAACAGGAACGACGCGGCCATTTATCGGATATTGTGTTCCACACATAACCTCAATATTTGTACCTTATATCAAAGTAAAAACACTCGTACTTTTCAAAAAAATAATGCGTCGTATTGGTAAATAAAAATGTCAGGGGATTTTGAAATCTATATATGTTTGATAAACGGGATATTATTAAGCAACCGACTTCAACAATAAAAAAACATCACAACAAACATTGGCTGCAAACTTTTTATTTCTCAAATCCCACGAGAATCGAAGCTGAAATACATGTTTTTTTTTCTACGAGAAGTAGAACACTTTTATCGGGTTTAAAGTACAAGTCGCCGTTTTTGCATACTACGTTCAGAGTGGTCCTCTTGTTTGACGGGTTTCACGTAGCTCGTGGCCGGAAAAAGAAGAATTTTCGTGAAATTTGTCTGGAACAACGTGTGCCGGTTTTCAAAGATTTTTTTGGTTACATTAAAAAGTATGATTTTAGGTATCGCCCTAATCATACGAATTAACAATCCTTTCACAAATTTTGTTTTCGAACACATTTTCAACCGGTGAAAAAAATTAAATAAAAATAAACGTTTAAAAATTGATTTTCCATTCTTCTTGAGTGCTTCGACTTGGCATTAAAAAAAATCAGACTGGCGTATTTTAGCCATGGACAAAAAAAAATCGCGTAAATCAGCTATTTTTCGACTCTTCACTCTGTGACGATGATAAGATTCACCAAATTCGCACAACTTCGCTCATAGACGTACGTCAAAGTTGCGCAAATTTTTTTTTCGTTGCGCTAAACCACCATCGGGCAGTTCCCCTAGAATTTGAACGCCCTATGCAATACCTACATGCATACAAAATTTGAGTCCTGCAGACTTCCGTTTACGCGAAGAGTTGCTTGCTCGGAAGAAGCAACGTGACAAAATCGCGAGATTCATACTTCATAATATTCATAAAACGCCCAGATGATTTTTCCCGTGGAACAAGCGTGCCGGGACCAACCGTGGGATATTTCGTGCTTGAAGAAGATGTGTTATGAAAGCTCGGGTTATCGGGATTTTTCTTCGGGGATGAGAGCGTCTTCTTCGACGGTGTAGCAGGTGTGTTCTACATATTCTCATGCGTGCCAGGAAGTCGACGTCTCATTCTACATGTCTCCTCGAGCTTTCGTGCGCTTTTTCGCTGTCCCATCTTCACGTCGTTTTTCTTACTTTTGTTCGGAAAATAACGAAAAAAAACACACACACACACACACGACGAACAATCTTCGACGTTTCCCCTCGGGTACAGAACTTCCGATAAAATATTCCGCATGCTTTTTTCTGCTGAAGTTTTTCCGAAGCATGCTACGTTAGTATTAGAAATAAATGAGCTGCATATTGGTTTTTAATTTTAAAAAAAAAAACGTTAACAACGAATTATACAACTGCTTAAAAATTACGTGTGCATTTGAAAATTTCGTTGTAGGCACGTCATATGAAAATAATGTACACAAATTCTCTGGAGAACACATTTTTTAAAATAACATTGGTAAAATATTACCGACGTGAATAAACTTGCGACGCTCACGAAAATATTACGATTACCGTGGTAAAAGAAAAACAAAATCAAGAGCACTTCTCGTGAAGCAACAACGAAGGATCCAGAGGGCTCAAATTGTTTTTCAAACTTTTGCTGTTGGTACGGAAGATGAATAAAAATGAAGGAAGCGAGGGAAACTACCGAACGGTATCAACGCGGAAAATGACGAATAAATTATTTCCCGAGTGGGAAAAATGAACCATCTCCATGTTTCTTATTTTTGGTCGGACAATAGCGAAAAACAAAACACGCGACCGACGACGTTCGACGATTCGCTCGGGTACAGAACTCCCGATAAAATATTTCTTATGCTTTTTTTTGCCGCAGTTTTTCAGGAGCATGCCACATTACCATCTAAAATGAATCATCTGCATATTCGGTTGCAATAAAGAAAGCGGTTATTACGAGATCCGAATGAATCAGGCAACTACTGAAAATTACTAAATCTGCATCACGTAGACCACTACTTATCGGGGGAGGTACTTTCAGGCGAGGAATTTTTTTCTAATTTTCATAATTTTTTTTTAAGGAAAAACCGTGTTAACATTTTTGAGACTCAGGGTATGTTTTAGTAGTACTTTTGCCCGTTACATAGTATTTTTTATTTTATCAATCTTAAAAAAATAGCCCTGGTATGATACGGTTTTCTAAACTGCATTTCCAAAACTGGCATGCCGTATAACCAAAAAACTAGTCGACCGATTCTGACGAAATTTGGTAGCAATCATTCCATCCTTGTTGTCTCAAACATGATCCTAAATGTTTCTAAAAATAAAAAAAAAGTATTTTTAATTGCAAAATGTAGCCTTTTTTTCGTAAAATTAATCTTTTCATTTCAACGCGTACCATTTCATCGTTTTTTCCCATTTCTCACTTTTCCGTGGTTCATATTCTGCGTACGAGTGTTAATGAAAGAAAAATTTTTATTAGTATTTTTTCAGATTAATCCAACCGCAACTACGTGTCACGCCGTCTGACAACGTCCGCCGCAACCCGTTTAGAAGACCGTGCCACACGTCCGCCATTTAAAAAAATCAATAAAATAGAAAAAATTCATGTAACAGCCGAAAGTAGTAATAAAACATACCCTGAGTCTCAAAAATGGTGAAAAAGTCTTTCCGTGAAAAAAAAAATCATGAAACCGAGTCATTTTTTCCTCGCCTCAAGCTATCTCTCCCCTTGAAAACTACCTGAGCCCTTTAAAACTCTATTGTAAGCACGTCGTAAACAACAATTTCCGAAAATCTCCGGACGAACAAATAAAAATAAAAACATTAGCAAAATGGGGCATGAATAAACTCGCGAAACTCACTAAAAAAAGACGATTACCGTCGTAAAAAACAAAACATGAGCACTCCTCACGTAGTACCCAAAAGGCTCAAATTGTTCCTCAAACTTCTGCTAATACGAACGACGAATAAAAATGAAGGAAGCGAGCGAAACTAGCGAACGATATCACCAACGAGAAAAATGACGAGCAAATAATTTCCCGAGTGGGTAAAATGAAGCGTCAAGTGTTCAACATCAACGAAAGAAAAAGAAAAAACGAAAAAGCATTTGTTCGCTGACAAATTCACGTGCATCTCTCGCCCCGTCCGACCATTACCCACCTTCTCTACTGCAGAAGACTCCATCGTGTTATGATCGAAGACTCTCGTATGACCGAGGCTACCGCTAATATATTACCCACAATATACATTTCCTTATCGTGATAGAGACTTGCTGTGTTTCGCAGCCAAGTATATGGCATGCTACGCCCTCCCCTCTCGCCCTGCAGCCTGGCACTTGTGGATATAGCTTAAAGCTAACACGGATGTTCTAATACGCGTGAGCGAGACACGAGAGCGAATTGCCAAGCGTTTCTGATTGTATTGGCAATCACGTTGCGCATATGCGCGCGCGCGTATCCGTAGGTGTGTGTGTGTGTGTGTGTGTGTGTGTGTGTGTGTGTGTGTGTGTGTGTGTGTGTGTGTGTGTGTGTGTGTGTGTGTGTGTGTGTGTGTGTGTGTGTGTGTGTGTGTGTGTGTGTGTGTGTGTGTGTGTGTGTGTGTGTGTGTGTGGGTGGGTGGGTGGGTGTGGGTGTAGGTATGTATCTATATATATGCAAACGTGGAACCGAGAGTGAGAGAGAAAGCGGGATGTTTCCTATACAACGATGTATAGGGCGCACGCGGGGAACGAAGCCGTGTTTACGCAGCTGCCCGTTTACCGTACACGAGAAAGAGGGATATCGGGAGGGAGGAAGAGAGCCAAGTCGGTGTCCTGTATGTGTATATATATATATATGTACGGTATTATAAGGACCGCGTAACTATACGAGCTGCATAACTGCAGTACGTCTATACCACATTTTAACCTGGACACTTGAGTATCTGTGTTACGTGATTTAGGGCCTTGTATACCTTCGAATGGTCGAAAAACCAAGAGTTTTGGGGATTTTTTTTTTTTTGAAAACGCTATGATAGCAATCAAAATGAGGTTTCGAGGGTTCATTTGACACATCTGTAGGTAGTTAAGTCAATTTTTTATTTTTCAAAGAAGAAAAAGTGGCGGCTTAAGGGCCGACAGAAAGAGAACGCCTTTTTTGAGGCCCTTCACCGGTGGACTCGCTAGAGGAGACGGGAGCACCTAGAACAAAAAGTAATTTTTTTTCGCAATCTACATCAGCTGTCGCCAGCGAAGTACGCACAATTATTACAAAACATTGATTTTTGCAAATTTGGCACCATTTTGGAAAAAGTCGCATATTTGACTGAGAAAACAGGCTCAGGTTGTTTATAAAATCGTAATTGTTAATCGATTGTAAAAATCGTGTGCATATCGCTAGAAAATCTATCTGAGAAGCTGCACGTGAAATTTGGAGTGCATCGGTTGAAAAGTGTAGGAGCTACGAGTCTGCCCGATTTTGAAAACATGGATTCGAAGAAAACGGGTTCACAGTTTAAAAATGGTTTTTCTTTGGACCATATCATTATTGGGATGTTTATACAACATTTGAGTCACTAAAAACATCTCGTCTTTCACAGCGTTCAAACACGAACCTGTCCAGGCTGTATTGACAGACTTTAATTATTTTTTCGGGCCACGGCTCGCTCTATCATTGCATATCTCCTGCAACATTGAATTTTCGCTCTCATAGCTATTGCGCTCTGAAAACTCTGGATCAATCTCCGCTTTCTGAAATATTGGAAAAGTCGTGAAAATTTATGGAGAAAAGTTTGATTTCCTAATTACGTTGCTCTGGTCAAAGATGATACGGAATGGGGTGACCATTTTTCAACGTGGCGAGTGGAAAAGAAAAAAGGTAGCAAAGGCGTGGAGATGAGAAAGCAATGATTTTTCATAACGCGACTTTATGAAAGTTGTATTACGATGTTTCGGTTCAGCATAAACATCTGAGGGTGGGCAGACATCTTTGGGATTTTTCCAGACCACGCTGAATACGCTGAGAGGAAAGTGCATTCGCAGGAGGGGAACTGTAGCTCATTGGTAGATCAATCTTAAGGAAGCTTTCCAGTGTGACAGCCCGAAAAATCGCTGTTTTTCGCGATTTTTTTTTTTAAAGAAAAAATAATCTAATCGGTCTGGTTTTTTTTTGTATATTAATTGGGTATTGAAGAATACAAAACAATTTTTTAAAGATCGATTTATTTATTAATTAATATCTATAAAAATGATGAAACAATTGTTGCAGAAAATGCACTTGGATGTGGTGTCCACGTTGGGGGTCACAATTTTGATCTGAAACAAAAAACACAAAAAGATTATTGATCGGTATATAATTGGCGCCGGTTTGAACAAAAAGTATCGATTTTAGCATTTTTTTTGGCAGTTTTTTTTACAAAAAAATAGGAAGATGTCAAAAAAAAAAAAAAGCTTCCATAGCACGATAAACAATGACATTAAGAATATTGTGTAAAAAATTCAACTCGATAGCTTTAAAACTCTGCCCTCCAAGTTGGACACCGTTTTGAAAAATGCTGTTTCGAGAAAAACGCGTTCAAAGTTTCGCTGTAGCTGTAGCGCTCCGTTGCCTTCTTCCAAGAAATGCTGTACAGTAACCGAAATAATCTGAATTTCGGCATGAAAATTTCAGGGAATATTCGGAAGAGTGTATACTATTCAATAAAGCAAAAAAAAAAAAAATCGATTTTTTGAAAATTTCACACTGGAAAGCTCCCTTAATATGGTGTGGTTAGTATATTATTATCGCCCTGCCAATCGATATAGACTTAATTTGATATTTTTTCACCGTGGGTGTTTCTTGCAAATATCATGAATCTTTCTCTCAGTATACTGTCCGTTGATTTTAGATTTGTGTCTTTCTTTACTTTTTTTTCGTATGAAACAATTTTTGAACTTCTTCGTCGGTCTTTTTCCTGTGAAACAACTTTCAAACTTCATTACTTTTTTTCCGTATGGAGCAACATTAAAACTTCTTCTTTGCTTTTTTTTCATATGAAACAATTTTCAAATTGGAGGAACCGAAAGATCGAAAGAAATACAGGCCTGTCGATTTTGTATGGAATACCCCATACATATATCATACATATGTATGGGGATACATGTACATATAGACATCCATGCATGTTGAAGCGACGTTTACTCTTCCTTCTAGAATAGTGTCGTGCACACGAATGAGACACACCAATTATACTTTGGGTCAGGTTCTCTCTGCACTTCGTGGGTCAGGAATGAGATCGATTCGACATCTACATCGTTTAATTCGCGGATGCAGGAAATTTCGATCTTACGACGATACTTGCGTTAGGTAGAAAACGGACTAAAAATGCAATATTTTCATCGCTGCACATTTTTTTGCCATCATTTCGAGTTTTAGTTTTTTTTCCTTTTAATTTGACGTATAAGGTTTTCTGCATTTATTGCAGTGGTTTTATATACGTATACATTTACCGCATTGGTTATATGTATGCAAAATGTATGATTGGTTGTATATATGGATCACGCGCATCCCGACTAGCGACTTGACACATTGTACAACAAATAATCTTATTATGAAGCAAGCACGACGAAATAGTATACCGAGCACACTTGTGCCACGTAGCGTGGGCGTAAAGTGGAACACGCGGTAGAATCAAGAGAGCTGCACACTTGTCGCGTCTTCGTAGTTTCCAGAACTCGGTGAGTCAATCTTCCACGAGGAAGAATACAAATTCTAGAACATTCGAAACACGACAGCACCGGTATAAGCGATCATATTATACATTTTTATTTTTTTTATTCGTCTTTTTAAATTCTACTTTGAGTTAACAAAAATAATTAGGCCTCATAGTTACGTGTCATTAGCTGTAATATAGTTATTTTTCGCATTGTTACTTAGGATACGTTTCAAAAAGCTTTGGTTTCGGATTTGAGAATATTTGAAAGAATATTAGAAAAAATGATTCAAGCTTCGATTTAAGATTTGAAAGATATTTGTCAAACAATGATTCAAGCTCGGATCATGTTGTGTCCAGAAAAGGCAGATGACTGTGACAATAATTGTCGAAGAAATAAAATATATGTGGAAATGAGAAAGTTGGGATATTTTTGTCCGATGTGAAAAACCCTCCAGGGCACTAAAATAATACGCCAGCCCCAGGCAGACAATTATATTATTGGTACTGTACGAAATGGACGTGATATAAAAATTGGCATTTTGTGTTATTTAGTTAAAGTATTTGTTGCGGTTTTACACAGACCATTTTTTTCAGTTTTTGTATCCGAATTAAATATACGTGATCAAATATTGAAAACGCGAATTTTGTTTTTTGTAGAAAAAGCAGAAAAACCTGAAAAAAATAGTTGATTGGAATGAAAAAACGGGGAAGTTGATATATTTTCGTGCAATGTGTTTGTTACAAGGAAAAGTTCAACTCGGTAAAAAACGCTCTTTTTTCGTTAAAAATAAACATGCATCGAAAAAAAATCTCTCAGTCAAGCAGTTCTTTTTGATGTGTAAACGTAGCTCGTGTAATTGAAAGCATCGATTTTCGGGGAAAAACGCTCTATTTTCATTGATAAAAAAATCCAGGCATTGCAAAAATAAATTCTTCACTTCAAAAGGCACTGCTTTCCCATATGTAAAAGGAGCATGTAAAATTTAAAGTTAATCAGTTCAGTACTTTTTTATATACCTGGGTCATAAATTTTGAGAGTAATTTTGAGAAAAACACGTTTAAGGGGCAATAAAATGTTGTGGAAGCGAAATCAAGGGTCATTTTCTCCAATTTATAAGAAAAATGAAGCAATATTTTCAAATTCGGTTTGCAATACATCTTTATATAAGTCTTAAAGCACAAGACATTTTTTCCTTAATTATTGAAAAGCAAAATGGTGGCGCGGTGGCTGATGAAAGAAAACTCTTTTTTTTAGTCGGACAAAAAAATAGCGCCCTCAATTTTCAACCGATCGTTTCCAAATTGTAACTGTAGCTTCCTTATAGCCTTTTCTAGTGAAGTACGTACGATTTTTTCGATCAATTTAAATCTATTTGTATGGCCGATTTTTCACGAAAAAAAAAATGTTCCATATTGAAGCCATTTTTGTAAAAATCAATATTTCTCAAAAATCGTACGGAGATCACTAGATTTTGACATATTTTTTCAAAATCTCCTTCGTTTTTTGTTCTAGATTGAAAATCGTGACCTGTAGATCTCCACCCACGGAGGCCCAAAATAAGCAGTTTCTTTTTGTCAGCCTCTGCACCGACATTAAAAAAAATAATTAAGATAAAATATTTTCTTGTACTTCAAGACTTATATGAATATAAATTGCAAACTGAATTTAAAAATATCGCTTAGTTTTTCTAAGTTGGAGAAGATGACCCTTGATTTCGCTCCCACAAGGGGTTACCCCTTAAAGTTTGCCGATTCGCGGAACCTACCTGTAAACGCTCATAACTACCTCAATTTATAACATATCATGTCGAAATTTTCAGAGACTATTTTCGAAAAATCATCACAGTCTAAAATGTCAAAAAAATCGATTTTTTTGCCTTTTAGAATAGTATAGATGGATTTGGCATCGCCGATTGATCGTAAGTACACAATTAATATGAAAATTCCGCAGTCGAAACTTTTAACGCGTTTTTCTCGAAATGTCGTTTTCCAAAACGGTGTACACTCTCAAAGGAAGAATTTTCAAGCTATCCATCTCACGCCACATTCTTCACGCCATTCTTTATCTTGCTACAAAAGCTTTTTCTTACTCTTCAAATGTTTTTTTGCGAGCAACTGTCGAAAAAATCGGCCAAATTCGATACTTTTCCAAACCGCCGCCATTTTGTCAATTTTGATTTTAAAAAACCTCCCTAGCAATAAGATAACGGCTTTCGTACTGATTAATAATCCTTTCACAAATTTTGTTTCAAATAATATTTACGACCACAACCGTGTACACCGTGAGGACTCCTTTATTTTCGAAGATTTTTTCAACCGTTAAAAAATGTAAAAAAGAAAACAAAAATAAACGTTTGAAAATTTATTTTCTGTTCTTCATGAGTGCTCTGATCTGACACAAAAAAATCAGACTGATTAGCGCGTTTCAACCATGGGAAGAAATTGCGAAAATCAGCTATTTTCGACTCGTGTGACGATACCTTAAGGATGTTGAGTCCCTATGAAACATATTAATGTTAATTGTTCAATAAATAGCTTCTTAATCGTCATGAAATTTTTACACGATCTCCTGAATACTTCATGTAAAAACATACCAAATTTTCAGAATTCTATCATCATTACTTCAACCTCCTTAAGGGTTGAAATAAAAAATGATAAGAAAATTCGGAAAATTTGGTATGTTGTTGTATGAAGTATTTAAGAGGTCGTGTTAAAATTTCACGACGATTAGGAAGCTCGTTATTAAAAAGTTAACATTTTGTTAAGAACAATTTTTAAATGAAAATAAAAAAAAATTATCAATAAACTTCGTTTTGTTTCCGTTGCTTTAAGTATATTGTAGATATTACAAAATTGAGAGGTCAAAAAAAAAACTTATTGCAAAGTTACATCAGTTTCCATAAGACAACATTTAATTTGTGAATGTTAATTGTTCAATAACGAGCTTCCTAATCGTCGTAAAATTTTTACACGACCTCTGAAATACTTCATACAAAAACGTACCAAATTTTCAGAATTTTATTATTATTTGCGATTTGGGACTCAACATCCTTAGGAAACCC
Organism: Ophion costatus; assembly: GCA_951751655.1. NCBI lineage: Eukaryota > Metazoa > Arthropoda > Insecta > Hymenoptera > Ichneumonidae > Ophion > Ophion costatus. The sequence continues at coordinate 27,268,776 of OX632363.1, forward strand.
TCCAAAACAAAAAATCTACATTTTCGCAAACCAGGCGTAAGCCCTCAAGCGGAAATATATTGTTTTCACACGTTTTTTTTCTTTCGATTTCCACGCAGAACACTAAAAGCACTTATATTCTCCGAAATCTTCGAGCCAATAGTCATGCTTTTCCAGAAGAAGCGAAAAAACAAAACCCAAAATTTTTCGAAAGAAGAGAAGAGAACGACGATCGAAAGATTTTCGTTCAAGCTGTACCGACTGTCCAAGACTTTTCGAGAATTGGAGACGAAAAAGTGTGAGCGGTGAGAGTGACGTGTACGAAGTCGAAGGAGCGTGGTCGTGATATATCTATATATTCGGGGGCTTCCGATTGGCGGAGAAACCAGTTGGGGCAATACAGGAGGGTACATATAACGTAGGCTCGAGTGGGAGCCTTCGACTCAGAACGTAACAGTGTTTTACCGTGTTAGCGTGTCCGCGAGCCGCACAGTGTCTAGTATACCGGACCTACGAGTCTTTCCACACAGGCCACTACTTTGGTCCACTCGATTTTCCCAAGTTTATACCCATACGCACACACGAAGGCTTTGCTCGTACGTGATATAAATCGTGAGACGGTGCCCTTGATTTATTGACGACCCTAGGTCATCTTCCCGTACAGCACTGTTGTTCCTTTTTTTTACAATCGCATTTCCCATTTGACGAAATTCGAAAATCATCTTAGCCGGTGCAACGAATCTTTCGCAAGAAAGATAAAAAAAAGTGTGTTACAGTTGCGTCGAGGGGGAAAAGGAGAGAGTGAACGTACGAGAGATAAAAAAAAATCAAGCCAGTGTCACGATGAAGGGACCACTTTTCAGCGTTTTCGTCGTCGCGAGTCTCATGGTCGCGATTGCGCACTGTTTCCCAGGTAAGTGGTTATTACCGAGACACGACAGCCCCAAATTCCACTTTATTTTTCTCCTTTGGCGAACTTTTTTTTCCCTCTTCCCTTGCGAATCGCGTATTTGCATCTTTTGCCGCGCTTATACTCGTCCGAAGTGCGCTCGTTCTATCACGGAAGCTGCATCTGCCGTGCATGCACTTGTGCATCTCACGAGACATTTTTTCGCGATTTTTTTTCCTTCAGACTTTTTTTTTTGCGCTGCTCCGGACGAAATGCAGAGAGTAAATAAAACGTACTTAATTCGGATAAAGACCTTGAGCGGATGGAAAAATGTTTATTTGCACGGTTGTCAACATTTTTTACAATTTTGTTCCGTTCATTTACGTCGTCTATGGAAATTCTAGCGCTCGCAGGGATTTCGTTGGACAACGCGTTGATAACAAGTGAAGAAGAAAAAATGATTGGAACAGATGATATATATTTGTTATCATTGTTCATTTATTTATTGGGGATTTTCTATTTCGTAGTGATAATGATGAATAATGATAACTCGATAGATACGGAAATTGTTTAATTTTTGTTGTTGTTTGGATTTGGATATTATTAATTGGTGGGAAGACATTGAAAAACAACTTACACGCAATAATGGAATTCATGAAAAATTGACACTACTGTTATGGGCCGAAAAAGGTCGTTTTTCCTACTTTTTTTTGTCTACTTGGTTATTTATTTGAGATTTCGAAAAAATAGTATGTTATTCAGTATACATTGAACTTATTTCGTGGAAATTTTCATTTACAAAAGTTGAAAATTGACAAAGTTATTGAGGGATAATCGAGCTTCTATAAAAAAATATGGTCCAACGACCGGATCGATAACTCCACGTTGGTTGGTCTGAAAAATAAAGATAAAAAAGTTTTTTTATGTACACAAATGTAGTTCTCGTTGTACCTAGCCGTTTTTTCGAAAAAAAAAATTCACGAAATTGCGGGTGTTAAAAAGAATGGTAATAATGGCGAAGTTTTTACTTATATTCGGGGGCTTAAAAAATACTAAGTTGAAAAAAAGTCTAAATACACCGATAGCTACTGCAATTACGGAAATTTTTCTTGTTTAACATCGAACTTTAACGTTTCGAGAAAAGCGCGATTGAAAGTTTTAGTATACGTAAATCGTTGCGCTACCTACCCTCACCAAATCGTCTGTAAATTTGTCAATTTTCAATATTGTAAATTGAATTTTTTTTCATATATTCTTGAATACGTACGCTTTAAAAAAAAACAAAACAAAATCAATTTTTTTTGCATTTTCCGTGCAAAAAAGCTGACTGGTGCAAAAAAAATAATCTTTTTCTACACGTCACAGTGATTTCCCGCCTTAATGTTAAGTGTTATGAAAATACCATCCCGTAGATACGTAAAAAATAAAAAATGGAAAATCTTCATGGTATCACCTCATGGAATGCTCCTGACGGTTGATGTTATTTACATTTCGCCCGACTCTTGTGAGGCTGATAATGCCAGAGAAAAGTACAGTTGGGTCGCCAGGCGTCAGATTGAAGGGGACCCAAACTGATTAACTAATAAGCTTATAATTGCGTATAAATATATTTCCAATAATGGATCAATGCTCGAGTACATACTTCGGGTCAAATAAATCGAGCAAACACTGCCTAGATATTTCCCCCGCCCACCATTATCAAAGTTACTTCTATTTTTAGTTAATCTCTTGACTTTTGTCCGCTATGATTTCCGCGACGTCGAAGAGCGAGGGTTATAATTGTATGGAAGAGGTCGGGCGCAATTCGTACGGATATCAATTTTGATGATGAGCAAGCAGAGTCCCCCCTTTCTCTCTCTCTCTCTCTCTCTCTCTGTCTCTCTCTCTCTCTCTCTCTCGCACTCAGATAAATATCGCTTTCACGATTCCCAATGCAATTTCGACCGGAGATGTTAAAAAGAAGCAAAAAAGAAATAACGAAGGGCGATGATAAACAAAAGAGTGAAATGTAAAAAAACGTATTTTCTCGAGTCTCTTACTCCTTCACATTAATTGTATTCATTTCGATCCAATTAAACCCATACGTAGACAAACGTGCCGGCACATGTGGATTCTTATAAATATATCTATATTATTTTATTTTTGGCTTTCCGATTCGTAAAATCGTCGTATATTCTATCTCTCTCCGTCTTTGCCCCTCTCTCTCTCTCTCTCTCTCTCTCTCTCTTTCTCTCTCTCCCTCTCTGTCTCCCGTTGTGGCGCAGTTGGTCCAAATTGCTTGAGTCTATTATACCGATGAAACGAAATCGTGGACAGTGGTACATGCAAACGGAATAAAATAACGAGTTACGAGCGCGAGCACGACCGTTCAGTGTGTGTGGGAGATATGAAGGGAAAAAATATTGTTGGGCCTTTGCGCGAACAAAACGTTTTTTTTTTGTTCACTCTCATAATTGCATATACATTACGTGTATAAATATCTATACGCGTATGCATGGGAAGTTCTGCACTCGGAAAAATATCGAATGTTCGGTGGTTTTTCGAGTGAATTGAAAAATTGGTTTTTCGACTGAATTGAAAAAAATATCTCTGTAGAAAGTTAGTTACAGTTATTTTTAGGGTTTCGTACCCGAAGGGCAAAACGGAACCCCATCAATGACACTTTGCTGTATGGCCGTCCGTATGTCACGGGTCTGTAGCTCGCAAACGTAAATGAGATACAGATCGGAAATTTGGATATTTCGTGTAGGATGTTGACCCAAAACCGAATATTCAATTACATTATTTCTCATGGGGCTCCCAGACGTGAAAAAGGAGAATTTTTTCTTACCCTGGAATTGGTGTCATTTTTAAGCCTCACTGACAATGAGTTCAGTACAAATATATATACAAATATATTTTTTCTTTTTTATCTTCGAAAATAAAGAAATGGGGCCCGTCAAAAGTTTTCAGTCTTAGATGATTTTGGTTAAGGGGCCTATCTCAAAAACTGAGCCAGTTAGGAATTTGGAATATCGGTATATTATGTACTGTATTTAAACAACAAATACTAAAAACGCCGATAACCAATGTAGTATACATAATAATTTATTGTATACATAATACAATTAATTTATAATGAAAATATATAAAATTGTGGTTATTTAAATCTTTACAATGCCACATGACTTATTTTTGGAGTCGGTGCCAGCCAAGAACGAGAGATTGACATCCCGGAAAAAACGAGATTGCAAATTTAAAAAAGACTGTAGGTCGTATATTTTATTATTTTTTCTTCGCCTTCTCTTTTTCTGCCAGAAATCCGACAATATTGGCAATTGGCTGGTACTGACTCCAAAAATAAGTAATTTGGTATTGTAAATATGTAAATAACAATAATTTTATATATTTTCATTATTAGCTTACAGCAGGAGTATACAAAGCTTTCTTTAGCTACCATCACCCCATATGGTTTCAGTTTAGTAATACTTAAGAACTAAGACAGAAAAAAGCATGACCTAATTGAGTATTCAGTTAATTTATTTATTACAGCTATAGTTGTTATGCGAATGAATATGTGGTCCCTTACGTCAGAATTGCAATTTCTGTCGTGCATTAAAGGAAAATCAATGATAAAAAACATATGGTGTCCAGGACAATAGGGGATGCGCGGTGGGTGTCCGACTGTGGTGACTTCCTGTGTCGAGCTGCGTTGGCCTCGGCCAATACTTGGATGAGTGAACACTGAGTCACACAGCAGAACCTTGATAAAAGGCAGCCTGTATCGGCACGGGTTTTCCATTGTTTCTCACTTCCCTTGGACGAATGCGATACCATAGGGCATTAGAAAAGAGTAGCTGTGGACAACACTGGCTCTTCAGGAACTAAAAAAAGGTTGAAGTGACACGGCTGGATTGAAAGTAAATGAGATGGTGCCGCAAATACCCAAAAGGTCATACCAAAGAATATTAAAAATAACACAAATATACATGGATATAAATATATATGGTTATACATAAAAATGTACATAATAAAGGAAGACACCGTGACAGGCTGAAAGAGCGTCGTTTTTTCCGATTTTTTTGTCTGCTAGATTATTTATTTGGCATTTGGAAGATAACTACATTGTTAAGCATACATTGAACTTATTTCGTGTATTTTTGTATGAAAAAAAATCAAATCAAATAAATCAGAATAAATAAAAAACGAAATAAAAAAGTTTTATTATCCATATAAATATAGTTCTCGTTGCACCCAACCGTTTTTTCAGAACATTTTTTTTACAAAATAACGAGTGTCAAAAGTACTAAATTTGGAAACAAAAAGAAACGGCTGCGTGCAAAAATAGTTACCGAAATTACGGAAATTTTTGTTTCTTTTTCAAATTGAAAATCGGATTATTATTAAAGTTATGATCCCGGCTAGGTCGAGAAATGTTGATGCAACAAAAACGCGATGGAAAGTTTGAGTATACGTCGATCGTTGTGCTACCTGCATTCACTAAATCGTCTGTAACTTGACCAATGTTCACAGTGGTGTCTCGCGCGTAAAAATAATAACCCTCGCTTTGCCTCGTCATATCAGTTTCCTTTTTTTTCTTTCCTAGTCTTCTCCTCTACACTCGGAATAGAGTGTCTTTCGCGTAGAGTATACAGAAACTGTCTTACTCCAATAAGCCTAGCTCCAATAAGCTCCCGAAAAAACTGCATTCCCTAGGGAAATGAACCCCCTAGCCAAGACCTACATCCGCTTCAGAAACCAACAAAACAATCCACTCGAAAAAATATCCAGATCTCTTTCAACCGATTATCCTTTTTCTTAAATTCCCATTTGTTCGTGTTGAACGATCGTCTTTTATTTCTCAACAAACCTGCCGGAGAAGTTCCCCTGGCCAAAGATATAGCTGCGCTCGACATGCGGAATGTTCCATAGGTATATGGAAAATTTGCGGCCTGCGGCAGTTTCGGTTTGCCAATCGCGAAATTTTAGCTACGTTATAGTCGAAATATTTCTACGCTGTCCTGTAGGCATCGATAGACGCACACCGCACACATAGGCAGCAGCAGTTCCACCAGAAACCGGAAACAATTAAAATCAAATCCAATCGGCGAACCGGACTACAACAATATAGCTTTGTGCGCGCGGGGACACGAGAATGTGTGCCAATGTGTGTCCCTTGACGCATATATGTACGCTCTGCCTCCATACGTAGCCGTAAGGATTTAATTATGCGAGGAAAGGGCACGTGACTAATTGTTTCCGACTTTACGTTATTCCTAATTGCTACTCCCATTGGCGATAGTACAGAGATTCACTATGCTTATACGTCTGGATACTGTATACACGCACATATGTAAATGTATAATAAGCAAACGCATCTGTATGCGTATAGTTGCTTTACCGAAGTCTCGCTGTCTCCTATGAGTATCAATCACAGATGACGAACGATCATCGATTCCGTTGGCCATTTTTTTCCTAGACTCTCGCTCCCCTGATTCAGTTCTGCGGTTTTGCTCTGAACTCGTTCACGAGCTGTATTCTTAAGGCCTCAGGCCACAGTAGCGGGTATGAAATCATGTGCGAATTTAACAATTTTTTTCGTATGAAAAAGTGATTCACTCATAAAATTAATTACACATCTATTTAGTATGAATATCAAGCTGTTAGAAAATATATATTTTTTTTTTTCGATGTACAAAATGACCGACTACTCGAAACTTCTCGAAACAGCTTTTCACCAATTGGCGTGACAAATAACTTCAACAATTTTAACTCTATTTACTTCAAATTTAAAAGTTATAAAATATAAAATGGTTTGAACTCATATTGCCATACTGGCATGTGCAGGATGTGACCGGGCATTCCCTACTTTGTGTCGGGCCCTGACCAGACTTGCCTTGCCTGATTGACCTAACCAGGCCCCCCGATGGAACAAGCCGGGAAGATCGCTAAATCTCTTTTACGGCTTACCCTCTGTGTTTGGAAATTGCAATGTTCTGGCCGGGATACATTGCGAGCAAGTACATCTTCACGTAATGTCCACCCGGGAAGAAGATTGCCATGTCCTGAAAAGTAAAGCCTGTCTTTAAGGGGTCTTCTCACTTGAGACGCTAAAAAAGGCTATTTTCGTGAATTTGTTTGATAGGTTTATATTATAGATATTGATATAAAAGTTGTTACACTTAATAAATACACTTCCCGAATACATTTTTTTTTAATATTCATTGAAGTCACTATTCATAGACAAAAATGGTAGTTAAAAAAATGTCCTAAAACATTGTAGGTCTGCGCTGTTGATGAAATCTCGGAGATGGATCACCTGAAACAAAAAAATCAAACGGTTTTAGATTCAGTATGTCAATAGCTATAGCGCATATCGTACGATTTTTTGTATATTCAAAAATAACAAAACGGCGGACATTTCTCGTAAAAACAAAAAAAACGTGTTTTTTCACAGTCGCGGCAAAAAAATGGTAAATATTAAAATTTCAAAAAAATCCTTGATGTACGCTATAGCTATAGTTGTAAAAAATATGTGCTTAGAACTTCATAAGAATCGGTTCAGTAGTTTCGAAGATTTTGTCGACAAGCCGTCGAAAAATGTTGTTTCGAGAAAAACGCGTTCAAAGTTTCTTTGGGTTACATAAATACATAAAAAAATTTTTTTTATGGATTTCGAAAGTGTATTTCTTAAGTGTAACAACTTTTATATCAATATCAATAATATAAAACCATCAAAAAAAGAATAATGAAAATATCCTTTTTAGCGCCTAAAGTGAGAAGACCCCTTAAGAAGTGGATAAAGCTACTTTGCTTTGACCTCATCAAAGATATTTATAATTGACTAGGGCGAAACTAATACATGTATTCACCGTTGAAAGCATTCATTCTATCAATGATAATCAACAGGGATAAGAATGCTCATCCCAAATACCGGGACTACAACAACTAATGATTTGAGCATAACGAATAGCCAAATTATTTGATGAGGCAAAAACGCGAAGCAGATGATTCGTGGTTTGTCAACGCATTGTCGCCATGTTGGGAAATATCAATGTTCTGGCAGGGAAGACATTACCTGACATACCTGAATGTATTTCGCCAACAATCCACCAGGTGGCTACAGGCCAAGCGCTTCGCGTAAGCACAGAACCATCATACGAGGATAAAAGTTCGTCCTGCGCCACATACCACATACCTACCACATACAAAATTGCGCTGCTTGCAGCGTGCACCTACGCTTATGATTTTGCGATATTTGTGAAATATCTCTTTTCACTCGATGCTTTTTTCGCTCGGATAGTGAATGATGAACGGGAGTCACCTCTCGAGTGCAAAGGGATGACATGTATCAGCATACCACCTAATGCTAAATATCTATTTTACTCGGGTAGATCCCCAAAAGCATTCCTAGAACTTGATCGTCATCCTGTCCAGTTCCCAATTAGTTCTCGAAAACGGGAACATCGGATCGGTGCTTCTAAGACCCGATACATGGTGAACCTGATCCACGCTGGGCGGCCACACCATGGCCGGATATTATTTAGGGAAGGCAGATCAGGGGCAGGACTTTTTCCCGACTCAAATTCCTGCACGGGGGGTGAGACTCTCTTGGCTACCGCTGGAATGCAGGCACAAGTATTATACTCTATGCATAGCTGCTGAGGCTCTCCGCACGGGGATACCATCGTGTCTTATTGTTGGGGCACTATTGATTGTAAATAGACCAAATAGGTGCTTGACACTGAGAAGAGAGTCGGAATTTTTTACTTTTTCGCATTTTCGTACAGAATATCTAAGGCACTCTTTCAACATTTTTTCTGCATACCTTCTACCTGCACTACCACCGGGTAGCTTGAGCCTGAGTAAGATGACATTCAATGCAATGATCTTGTAACTGCTCACAGAAGCTAGTATGTAGACTTCGCGGCGATCTGTTTCCGTTTTCCTTTCTATACTTGTGAGTCTTCTCAGTATCTGCGGTTTTCTTTTCATTTACACTTTTCTTTATACTTGCGTTCTTTGATTTTGTATTTCTATTCCTTATATATAGTAATTTATGCATCGTTGATCTATCGAGTCTCCCTTATTTCTTTGTATTGTGCTTTTTACTGTATGCAGATCAGCGGATGATGTTTCGTTTGCGTTTCTCATCTGCGTTATTCCCTTAATTTTAGTTTCATTCACACAGAGTCACTTTTTCTTTAGTTTTTGTATCGAGTCTTTTAAGTTTATTCTTTGTATATTTCCTCTGCATTGCAAGAAGGAGTAGGATTGTGTGCCAGGTGACGTTAGCGTCCCAGTTACACTAACGAACCTAATCTAATCGCCCCTTAATTTAATTTCGATCCACTCGGAGTCATTTGTCTTTTGTTTTTGTGCCCAGTCTCTTTTTTCGTATCCTCGTACCTTGTTTATCTTTTGTTCCATCGTACGAGGCAGGAGGGTTGTGTACTAGAGGGCATTTTTGTCCTGGAACACGAATGAACGTCGTTCAGTCTAATTTAATATCTTTGTCGCTCCCCGTACTCTTCAATCGCAATATCCAATTGTAAACTTGGCTAAAGTGGCCCGCGTCGAGCGTCAAGTACTTACGAATTGTGCTTGCGCTGTCTGGTTTGATCAGTCTTGTATTCAATCTACCGATGGCCGGTTACCTGCCCATTGAGCTATCGCCGAGTGAAAGAGAATCTTCGCAGCGAGGAAGAGGTAGAGGGAGAAAGAGGGAGCGGAGGAAAGTGATGGAAGAGGACGAGGACGAGGAGGAGACGGATCCAAGAAAAATGGAGCAAAAAGGCTCTGGACGTATATCTCCGAAGCAGACTCAGTGTGCCATTATAAAATCATTACTGCAGCCACATAACTTGGCGTCCACGGAGTTCGGGCTTCGATGCTATGAGGGGAAGTTGAAAAACGAGGCGGAGAGAATCGCGAGAGGTTGGTGAGGCTATAGAAGGCGCCTGGGAGCGGGAGGGGAGGGGGGAAGAAAAGAAAATCCAAGAAAGTCGTGCATTAGCGGAGAGTGAAACAATGAAGAGTCACGTCATAACGATGATATCAGCTTGCCTCGCGGCGGGATATCTGCGACCGTAAATAATTCCGTCATTCGCAAATTACTTCGCGGAAAATATCGATACTTTATGCCAATGCATTCGTGAATAATAGTCGGAGTCTCAACTCGCTTTGATTTCAATGAGAATCGTTTTATCGTGCCCGGTGGTTGTTGATAAAAAAAAAAGTGCCTTCATTCCGAAGGAACAACAAGTTTGCATGAAAATATTCCGATCAAATTGTTCCAAAGATCCCGATAAAGGGGATACACGGAAAGGCAACTGTTCGACAAAAACAAGCATAACCACAATGTGCGTCCATCCGGTTCCTCAAGTACGTCTAGCAAGACCTCGCCTGCCGTGTCATCCAGCATGCCACGTATCCAGTAGCCACCAACGTACGACGTCTATCAACCCTATTCAGCCTCATGACTACCAAAACTTGATCCACAGTGCCAATATTTTGCGCCACCTTTACTCGCGCGCTTCAAACAGCGTTTTGGTAAAAACAATCTTTCTACGTTGTTCAATTTCCATTGATCCCGCTCTGCCGCGCCCAACAACTGGTGAATTTTATAAGCGAACGACCCGTTGTCGTCGCTCGGGGACCGCCTGTGGTTTCCTCGCACGTTGCGGCGATCTGCGTGCGTGGAATAAAAGGGGAAAAAACAATACAGACGAGTTCGCGGATTTATTACTGTTGGATATTCGAGACACGAAGTTATATCTCCTCATGGACGCGTCCAGAAAAAGCGAGAGAGAGAGAGAGGGGGGGTGCTGCAAATATCGACAAGAAAATGTTCCATCTTCCTTGCTCCCTCCACTCTGTACTTTGGCCTCATTCTCTCTCCCTCTCCCTCTCCCTCACTCTCTCGCTCTTTCTCTTTCCACCTATCGCGGTTATATAACATACTCCATTTTACGGGATATCAAATGTCCGGCTTTCGTCGTATACATCCTCGTCGTTGTCGTAACTACGTGGACACGTGGGGACGATTCGTGGTGCGGTGTGCGCTACGACGGCCCAGAGGGCACCGCATGCTCAACGACTCATTCGACGATTCTAAGCCACACCACCAACGAGTATGACCACTATTCACTTTTCTCGTGTTTCGGTTATTTAGTAGTCAGGTACACCTGGACCGGATGTTCTTCTCACGTTCCGGGTATTCTACCTGAAATATTTACAGATTTGTAGAATTTTCCCCGACATTGACACGATGACGTGCATGGGCAAAACGAACTGACAATGAGACGCGAATAAGGGAAGTGGACAGTACAGGTTCGTATTATATGACGAAAGTGTCGTCAAATTTTTTTTCTGAGATACAGACATTGAAGCAATATACTTCTGTTGGCATTGCTGAGATACAGGCATGGAATCATTCTACTTCTGATATTATTAATCAGTGTTGCGCAAGATTATCCACAGTCTGGCTAGTAGGTATCTTTTTTTTTTGGTGATGAGTCATAGTCTGGCTACGCATTTTTTTAAGTTGGTTTGTAGCATTTCCCCAGTACTATCAAAAAAAGCATGAAGTACCTATATGGAATACTCAATCCAATTACTGGGATCGGTGCGTGTGTGTGTGTGTGTGTGTGTGTGTGTGTCGATTGAGGTATATGTACGAGTATGTGTAGGCGTAATGGGCAGGAGAGACCAAACTACGGCTAAATACACTCGTGGGCAAATGAGTCTGGAAGCACAGTCAGTATGGTCGCAGAGAGCCATATACAAGTCACTATAGTGGTTGATCCTGTAACATCCATTATGGGTGACTATCTCACAAGTCATGCGTTCAGAGCACTAACTACTTTGCTAAACTGCCTGGAGCCCCCGCTCTCTCTCTCTCTCTCTTTTTCCCTCTGTCTCGCCTCTCCTACCACTTCCATTCTACATTCAAAGGACTACTCAACCATTTGACTCGGGGACGAAACCAATCGGCACGGATGCGTTGCGGCAAACCACCACACAGGACTAAAAAATGTATTCATCTGTGGAAATAAACAAAAAAAGGATAACCAACTTGTGTACAATGACAATTTCTCGAAAAGAAAAAGAATATAAATTTTTTAAAGGGGGGACACCTTTAGGCGACGAGAAAATTGCTGTTTTTCCAGATTTTTGTTTTTAAGGAAAAGATTCTTCACTGTTTTTGAGACTTAGGGTATGTTTTGTTACTACTTTTGGCTGTTACATGGTATTTTCAAAAATTGATCTTTAAAAATGGCGGCGTTACTGCACGGTCTTCTGAACGGGTTACGGCGAATGTTGTCGGACGGCGTGACACGTAGCGTCGGCGGGCTCAATCTGAAAAAAAAACACGAACCAAGATTTTTGTTTCATTGACACTCATACGCAGAATGTGATCCAAGGAAAAGTACAAAATGTTGAAAATCGATTAAATGTTACGCTTTGAAATAAAAATATTCAATTTTCCGGAAAAAAAAACAAATTGATATGTCTTGCAGTGAGAAGAAAACTTTTCTTTTTATTTTCAAAACTATTAATGGTCATGTTTTAAACAATAAAGTTAGAAAGATTCATAGCAAACTTGATCAGAATCGGTCGATTAGACTTTTTAGCTATACGTCACGCCATTTTTGAGTACGCATATCAAAAGACCGAGCCATGTCCCAGCAGTTTTGAAGATTAATAATGAAATTCTATGTAACAGCCAACAATATTAATTAAACATCCTCTAAGTCGCAAAAATGGTGAAGACATGTTTCCATTTTTAAAAATCCTAACAATCATTAAAGTTTTTCCTCGCCTCTTAACGGAAAACAAAAAAAGTTGCCATTTCGAGACTCATTGTATCTTCGTATCCTCATGGATTCATTTTATTGCCAAGTTGCCCACATAAGCACCTTTTTATGTGCAAAGCTTCTTCTGTGGAGAGGTCTGAATTCCACTAAAAAGTCCGTCAGTACCTTACGTATGTCTGCCTTTTAATTTTGCCTTCCTCATGGACGAAGCTTACCGTAAAAAAAACAAGCTTGCTCATGTGGTCAGCTTGGCAATGCAATGAAGGCGTGAGAAAGCAATGCGCAAGTTTGTGAAAACGCGACACTATTGAGTCTCATTTTCTTGAGTCTGTAGAATTGTATCCAGTATCAGGACAGATCTATTTTCCAATTAAAATGTTACAAAAAACGCTGTACAATACTCCCTGTACGAAAATATCGCGGGCAAATCTAAAAAGTCGCTCACGAGATAAAAACAAATGATCTGGAAACGGAAACCAAGGTACCCAAGTCCACCAATTTCCACTTTGTTCATTCAGAACATGCTCTCTACGATACTCTAGCTGTGTGCAAAAATAAAACTAGATTACTATAGAAGTGTCTATGTGTCCAGCAACATCCCTACATTCACAGACACTTCTTCTAAGCCTTATTTGTCGACGTTTTGGAATATTCTAAGCACATTTCCATTGATTCTAAAATGATAATACACAAAGACAAGGCTTCCTCTACGAAGCCAGTGTCTTGGGTGGTGCATCGCCATGTAGGTGTGAGAAGGGCTGCATGTGGTTGAATTCAAGTGGATAAATTTGGCGGATACTTGAAAAGGACAGGTCAGCATTGACGAGGTGTGAGACGAGGAGACATTGAAATACGTCATTCGGTCGATGTGACGAGGCTTCGTGGATTGAGCAGAATTGAGAAACCCGAATTCCACCAATTCCCTCTGACATGTCATTACCCTGACTGATCTGCCTATCGATTCGTCCCATTCGTTCGACTGGTTGATAGCTACCGCAATTCTGAACGATGACGAGCGTATGCACCGTCTATCGTATGTGAATACATCTATGTATGTACGCCTATTAAACCACGGGGGTCGAAAGGAATGGAACGCACACTGGCGCATTCTTCGATCGTGCGATTTGCCTCGAGGACATATTCGTTAATGTACCTCTGTGTCTGTCGATATACGTCCTAAGTGCAAGGGTCGATTCGTCAATTGTCCTACGGTTTCGCGTATTCGTAAACCAGCGGGGCGAGAAATCACGGATTATACGATCTTTGGTTTTGTGTTGGCAGCGTTAAGAGGGCAAGAGAGAGAGAGAGAGAGGGAGAGAGAGAATGACAAATTGTTACATGGCGCAAATAAGTTTTGACACCCCTCGTCACATCGGATAACACGACGTATTGGAGGGCTTGAGCGCTGTCGGTTTCCCCTCGTTCTTGTGAAATCAACCATTGTCACTGAATTCACTTACTTACGACAAATTCCATTCAGACACGACATCAATCGCTGATGTAAGAAGGTATAGGACCCTGTTTGCCAACCTTCCCTTCTGTCACCTGTAATCGGATTAATACCCTAGTGCGTCGAAGGAAAGAAAAAAAATCAACAGTGCGGCGTACCCAGCACCTGATTCTCCACTCTTGATCTCGCGTTTCTTCAATGCCAATCATTCAACGCGGTATACTTGACGGAAATGAATTTTATTTGGAAATATATATTTGATGAATTATTGATGTTTCTTCGTTGGCGAAATGTTTTCGCGAGTTGCAATAATTGCGAAATGTTACCGTTCTTCGTTAGAGGAAGTCTCTGGCGATCTTGATTGGTTGGGTATTCAACCCTCGGCGGGGCTCTTCAAACTGAGCTATGTTGGGGCGGGATAGCTCAAGCCTACTCGTTTGTGAGGTTAGGCTACTGTGAGAATGACGAACACTCGTTCGTCGCTTGAGGCAACGCAAATTAAAGAGAAAGGTCCCACGCGTGGTGCGTGTAATCGCAGATCGACGGTAAACTCATGATTACAATGATAGAACTGCTAGTCAAACTTTGAACGAGTTTTTTTCGAAACTACGTTTTCATAAATGGTACACACCATTCCTCGACACCTGATGAAGGGATTGACTTGAAATTTGGTGCACTTATTCAGCGTAATAGTAGCTTAGTCTTGACCGACGTTTTTCTTTTTAACATTTTTTCATCAGTCATAAAAAATGGTTATAAATAATTGTTATAGTTATAAAAATTTATTAAAATTATTGATTATTAAAGTTATAAAAAATAACGAAACAATTTCGTTGCTGGAAACACGATTAAAAAAACAAAGCTCGGTCAAGTCGGAGCCAATATTATCTATTTTAACCCTTCAACTACACGCTTCCCCTATGACCCTCTGACTGCATGTGAAGTCGATCGGACCCCAGACGTTTTTCAGGTCGTTGTATCTCGGTGAATATACATTTTTTTGTTTTTAGAGACGTTTTTTGTAGTGTATGGACGTTATTTTATAGCCCAAAATTTATTATTCAAGAAAATAAAAAGTTATGTGCCTAAACATTCGTTTAAAGTGGGAGTTGCGTTCAAAAATGCGTACTTCCACGTTAAATGGAAAGAAATGTGGTCAAAACGTACGTACGTATGAGGTCAATGGTAGGATATCAAGGTATGAGGTACTTCCACGAGAAATGGAAAAGAGATGCAAAAGGGTGCAAAACGACCCAGTGTGCAGTCGTAGTTTAGACAAAACACGTTTTTTTTTGTTTCGGTCACCAGGGTTGCCAACATCAAGTACATTGGTGACCTCACGTTCGAAGGTCCTTCACAAAATTGTTCATAACACCTTTAATTGTTAAACATTTTTATGAAATTTGGTACACAACTCTGCTAATGTACATACAAATAAATGTCCAAATGTAAATCATCTTACTTATTTCGTTTAAATAATGTTTGAAACGATGTTAAATTTTACCAAAAATTACATCGTTTTGTCAAAAAATCGATATCGTTTTCTCACTCGAGATGCGTGCTTCCGCTACAGTTAATACTTTCACGCTCATTCACCCTCCGCCCCTCACCAAACTTCAACGGGAGCACTGTGCTCATACACACTATTTAGTGGCTAGGCTTAAGAGGCCAGTACACTTTGAAAATTTCACTTGAAGAAAACGACGATGATGAGCAATCGGAAGGGATTTTGTACGGTACAGGAATTGCCCATTGAGTTTAGGTAAGAGTTTTTCATACTATAAACTTCAAACGCGTTTTTCTCGTAACAACGTTTTCAAAATCTAGCTCCATCGTATCTCTAAAATTAATAAACCGATTCTCTTGAAATTTGAACCACATATTGTAAACATGATTCGCAATAAGATGATCCTCCATGGTTTTCAAGATTACTTTTGTCGTTTTTCGTCTGCCATTTTTTTCTTTTTGATAAAACTTTATAACAGGGGTCATTTTGTAGCTGGTGTCATACTGAATCTAATGGACTTTAATTTCTTTCGTTCAGACAAGCCATTGCCGAATTGTGATGGAGCTACCTAGCCCACCCATTTTTGAAGCGTTACGTTAAACTATAGTTTCTGTACTTAAAGATGAATTAAAATGAATTACATTTTTTTTAAATGTATTTCAAGACTTTATTTATCAAGCTCAGCAACTTTCGTATTCATATCTTTTATAAAATCCTAAAAAAAAATCGCGAAAATAGCCTTCTTTCATGGCTCCAAAGTGGACTGGCCCCTTAAGATTCATCTTACCCCACATATTCGCCTTCCCCGAGTTCCCCCGTCTCTAGCGGGCCACTGGAGAATTCAACGCAAATCGAATTTAGTGGAGTCGCGGATCCTTAAAAAGACGGATATAGGTCGAGCTTATTTGATTAAATAATTTAACAACATTGTAAAATATCGGCGCTCTTCTACAGAACTAGTACCCAGTCGCCCCACTTGCTCGAAGATTCAACCATAATTGAATTTTCGACGTTGAATGTCACCACAGAAAGAAACCGAGACAAGTCTATTTAACGATTTATGATAAGCGTTAAATTTCACCGCTTCTTCGTAGACCGAGTTTACAGCAATGTCGATTGCTAGAAAATTCGATAATTCGCTAAATCCATCTCGGCGATAAAGAGTCTCCGGCTGTACACGTTTCTACATATCGCGATAGAAATAAATTCGTTTATTTCATTGATTTTTTTTGTAGAACGATAATTGGGAAATTGTTATTACCGGACTGCGTATAAAGCAGATGATACACGCTGTCGAGTTTCGAAGCGAACGGCGGTCGCTCGGGACTCGGTATGCCTTTGCGTAGCTACGTAAACATATGTGGCATGTTCGTTACGCTCGGACCGCGAGAAGGTCACCCGTGCACGTGCTTGCCATAGCGAATGCACACACACGACATCAATCGTTGCCCATTCAGCCTCGAATCCATAGAGGCTAGATACAAGCGCATAAACGCCAATGGGGAAACGATAAACGAAGCGCGCCCAAAAATGAAAGCAACAGAGATGGCGCTGCGAGCGCCCGAAGGGTTGCGCTGCTAACTTCACTCGACGACAGACCGAACGCAAATTCGACGTTACTGTGAATCCTATTTTCGTTATTTTCACGTGAAAAAATATACTTCTGGAGGGAAAAGAAGGCAAGTCTCTTTATAATACTTTAAATTGTAGTGATTGAAGCCGGACTTATTTCATTACTGATGAAGTAACACGAGGAGTGGAGCAAACGAAGCACAACGATGGGAGACCTCAATACCCATGAATTAACCGCCGTGTATGTTATCCTATTTTCAGTGGTTTGAAAGTTATTTTAGTTTTCGTAATTTTTTGCACGATACCAATTTTAGACGACAGCTGGCAAATACCACTAAACTATGAGGTCGACTCGCGTGCTTTTCTCTTCTTCAAATAGCAGTAGGCCTCACGTACTAAAATACTACTTTCACACATGAGCCGAAAGGTTTTCAAATAAAAAATCAACTCCTTCATAATGTTTGCAAATCTAATTTTTCTACCGACTTTCAGCGGGGCTAGAATAAACAAAATCACATTGGGTTATTTTCTATAAGTTATATATTTGGAACTTATTTAAAAACTACACACACGCACACACACACACACACAAACATTATCATTTTAAAGTATTATTATATTATTATCAAAGTATTCCAAAGAGGCTTACCTTTTGTGCAGTAGAAGTAGATTTTTTTTCACCGCAACCCTTCGCGCAACCGTAGTGTCATCCCTGTTGCCTTTATTTTTGGGCATCACTTAAAATGCCTGGGCCTATGCTCGAATATTCAGCATAGCGCGAAGCATTGAGGCCCTGTAGCACACCAGTGCTGTGCCATCTAGCGACAGCAAGCGGCGGCTCTTCTTACTGTCCAATCTTTCCGTTCGCCTCAACGCCACTGCGCGTCGCTGCTGTAGATCGGTACGGTGAGGCCCGATGCGTGACATAACCTCAATACTACAGTAAACAAAAATTCACCTGCTTGCTCGTGGTTTTCTCCTACTCTTGTATTCATCCTTTTTTCATGCATGCTTTGCTAAATACGCTGCTCTTACGACTTCTTACGACTTTACATTCCCTTCTTCTTCTTCTGAAGTCTTCTTACGACTTTACATTCCCTTGCACGGAGCACGCATCCGAAATATTGTCATACGCGACTGTTTGTTATAACCGTTTAAGAATGAGACAAAATACCCATTAAAAATGTCAGTAAACCGAAAGATTGCGCGACGAAAAGAGAAACATCGTCACTGACTCACTATTTAAAATTACGTCCTTCCAATCGAAGTACGTATTATTTTTTCCACTTTGCTGTATTCTGGCTCTTCCTTACCTACTCAGTGATCGTTCTAAGCAGCGATGGGAAAAATTGCCACAAAAATCATTATTCATAATGCAGGGTAATAATACTTTTACAATTCTTTCCCAATAATTCGTTCAAAGATTATTAATGCTAAACCCTAATATTAATAATTCTTGATACTAATTATTTTAATGCTTACTTGCATTGGAAAGCAATTTTTTATTTGTTTCGATTACGCCCATTCCCGCTCAATGTGATCTTCGTACATCGAAAACCAATTCAAGAATAAAAAAGGCCGATTAGGGAATTGAATGCAAAATACTTTGAGTGTAAGCTCGGAGCGAATCCACTTCGCCGTATCATCTTTGTGTCGCCGTTTAAGGAAATGCCATTGTTTTTCATCAGAATTACTTAAATTTTGCAAGTGCTCAGTTTACATTTTAACATAAATTCGATAAAGCGTTAAGTTAGTTATCTTTGATTCTGTAGACCATATACTCGTATCTCCTCTGTCCGTAAATTAAATACTGTTTACGAAACACGGAACAAATACGAGTAATGACAGAATGGTACTCTATCGCGTGATGTTCATTCGCCAACGGAGATTCGTAATTTTTCATGGAACCTTGATGGTTGAATATTGAATATATATATAATTTACGAGAGGCAAGGCAGGGTTTTTCGTCTAAATGTTTACAAAGGTTTAGCTTGCGTTAATCCGTTGTTATAAATGGTTTAACTTGGTGCTAGATAGCCAAAAAGGTTACACCACCCATAACGTGAACGTATCGGCTTTCTAACCACACGTAAAATTACATACGTCAAACTATTTGTTATCTCTAGTGTTATATGGTAGTAAAACTTTAATAAATCGTAAATACACAGCATGTTCGATACAATAACATACACATTTAAAATTTCATCTCGGATAGTGGCTAACGCTTCAGTCTCCTTAAGACTGCCGCAGACACAACGAAAGTTGGGCTAGATTAGCGAAGTGCGGGTAGGCAGTGATAGGAAAGGGTTTCGTTTGAGAACGGCAGTATGTAAAAACTTACAAGGGTGTACGTTGGAACTGAGGAAATTAAATACTCACATGAGTGACATCTAACTGGCGAGCGCGACGGCTACTGCATGGAGACAGGTTTACTAACTTATCAATGCCAAGGCAACAGCTACTCGGTAAGAGGATAGCCACATGTATCTGCCCAGTTTTTCCACAGTTTTAGCTGTGTCCACATGCGAACGCAGCACAGCAGTGCATCACGAAGGCTGCATGCCCCACTGTGGCAGTTCTGCGAACAAATGATATAATCACGAACAAGTGCAGGGTAAAAGTCAGCGGGATGGAATAGCAAAAGCCCGCAGTTAAGGAACATTGGCAAGCCTTCTTTGGAAATCGTCCGTCCGAATAAACGAAGTATCGTAACTACAATTGCGTTTAATCGTACAAAGCTTGAATTTGACTTGAGTGGAATACCAGTTCTTTGATAACAAGTCTCGGAATGCATTTTACCAAAGTAACTGGATCGATTCAACTTGGATGGACGTTTCCCTTTACTGGAAGCATTCTGCTACACGCCGTTTTGCCCAGACCAGGTGAAACGATTGAAATTGTTGGCGCTCTACTTGCGCTCGCCCTTTCTCGCATAACTCATTTGATAAAGTTTAACTAGTCTGAATTGGCTGCGCAACGTTGCCGGTATACGGGGCAATGTCGTTTGTCCCATTGCAAGCAAGTTGACAGTGACGTCAACTTCGAGAAGTCGCCCTCTCTCTCTTTCTCTCTGGACTACGGTATGGACTAGGGTGTTTCTCCGTCAGTCGCCATTTGTAACGATTGTATCGAGTCGATCAGTTATCGGCAGACGTGGCTATAAGCTAATTTACTGCTCATACACTAGCTTTCCTACCCACATGAGGCAAAGACCATCGACAGATTCAATGTACATGGACGCGTGTGCCATTCGATTGTGGAGTTAAACACCTTCCTCTATACGCCACATATTCATTCATCCTGTCAAAGGTCGCAAATGATCCCGATAGCCTGAATATCGGCAATTTTACGGCATTTCGAGCCAAGTATACGTGTGGGTAAAATCGATCATTCCCTATGTGTGCGAGCTCGTGCGTGAGTTCTCGATCGCTTTATTCTAACCGAATAGAAGTTAGGAGGACGCGAAAAATAAAGTCGTGATGCGGTTTTCTCAATTGCTTTTTTTTGTTAAGAACAAGCGAACTTTGAGCCTTGACTGTCTACCAGAAAAATGGAAGAGCACGGTAGAAAATGAAGGAAAGCATATTTTGGATTAAGAAGGGACTTTGATTATGTAAATTTTGAAAAGTCAAACTATAAGAAACGGATTATTTGTGGAATTACTTAATACTCAAAGCATTCTAATCTAATTTGATTTCGAATGCTGTTTCGTTGATGTGTTGCGAATGCTCATTTAAAAAAAAAATAAGTATTCATAATTGATAACGAAATTTTTTTACTTGAGTATTTTTAAGTAATAACTCGTTTTAATTGGGTATTCTTAGATGACAGCTTCATTTTTAAAATTGCGTATTCTTAATTGCCAACTAAATTTTCTTAAATGTACTTTTCTTAATTAATAACTTATTTTTAATTGAATATTCTGAATTAATAACTTAAGTTTTTCGATGAAGTGTGCTTAATCAGTAACGTGATTTTTTAAAATTGATCCTTCATAATTAATAACTTTTTTAAATTGAGTGTTCGTTTAATGCTTAATACTTACATTTTTATCTTTAAAAAATGTCTTATCGTAGATTTAATTTTCTTATTACATTTCCACCATATTCCACTCCTCACCACTTAAATTGTAATACTTAATTTCTTAAAATAAAATGTTCTCCGCGACCAATATAATAATATACGCATATATTATGAACTCTCGCTCGGCAAATTAGCCGAATTTCGCAAAGTTATTTGCATGCCATGTTCCCGTGAGATTGGATATTTTCCGCATTCATAGCTGGATATATTACGCGGGGACGAATTTCATTTGTATTGCCGAGTTTTTCTGGTTGTTGCCGAGTAATCGGATTACCTGTGCCGTGGAATTTGACCGTAGACAAAAAACTCTTCAGGGATAAATGGAGTTGCCATATTTCTTCTTATAATAGAGGACAAATATTTTTTACGGAAAATTATTATGTCTAAATTTCAATGCAGACCCTGCAGTGTTAAAAGTTGCAATTTTAAAACCCATTATCTGCCAATCTAAATAGTCGACTGTTCTGAAATTTCACCCAAACATGCATAATGATATGAACAATGTCTGGTTAAAATTTGAACAAAATCTATAGAAATCAAGATTGCGCGCTCGTACTACCTTAAGTCAGTGATCTTTATTTTTGTGCATTTGGGTCGTTTCTTCTTAGCTTTCAGTAAACTTTATTTTCCTTTATGTTTCTTCTTAACATTTAGTAAACAAATTTTAACATTTTTAACATTTTTTAATTTTTTTAACATTTTTCAGATATTTACACATTTTTAACATTGAGTAAATATATTTTAACATATTATGACACGTGCCCGCTTTGCTACTTGACGTTTGCATCAAGCCGAACCGAAAAACTATTGGAAAATACATTCAAGCAAATATGACTTTTAAAAAAGTGAAATAGGCATAAAACAATAGTCGCATTTCAGTATTGGTCTATTTTACTCACGAATAGACAAAACACGATGTAAATCCCTTGATTTTTTTTTGTTCAAAACCCGTGAAATTTTGTTTTTTTTTTGCCACACGAGTCGCCTGGTCAGACGCAGTTGAGCTCCACGTCGCGAAACCGCGGTAAGTTAAAAAACGTCAAAAGTATGGAGAATGCTCGCTTTGGGCCTTCTTCCCCTATTGGTAAAAACGTAGATGAAAAATTCAGGAAGGTGGCGCGGCATCCGGCTGATATACGCCGAAATGCACTAAGCACCCCTGTTGTGTTACTTTTTAGGAATGGCTCGGGAAAAAAATGGTCGAACTTTTCATCCCTTGCGACAATATTCCTCGCCCGATTTTTTTTTTTTCATTTAATCCTCCACATCCTCGCGGCTTTTTTCATTCGACATTTCTGATGTTTATCCGTGATACGTATTATGGTCGTGCCGAATTAATATCGCGTAGCTGTACAAGCGTGAAATTCGTATCGAATGTCCCTGGCGTGAAAAGGGACAAAGAAAAAAAATAGACCGAGTACCCGGGGGTGGTTTGCTATAGGGGATGGAGACACGAGGTACAAAATATAGGGAAATACGCTTTTTCGTTCGACCGTGTTATTACCCCCAATCTTTTCATAATCTTATTTTTATTATCAGAATGGAGTGGCCCTTGAACTGGGGATGTAAGGAGAGGGAAAGAACGTCGAAAACCTCCCTTTCGAGGCGAAAACACGAAGGGCTCAATCGTTCCTTCGTGACCGTTACAATGTTCCTGGTAATACTCCAATTTCGCATACTGCTTAGCCCAAACGTTCTCGCTTCCGCGCTATTATTCTTATTCGTCTTTTAATATTATTATCATTACAGACCTCTCCGTATACTCATATTAACGGGTTATGCCTAGTCGTAACAGTCAAAAACAGCTCATTTTGGGATTTTTTTTTTGGAAAATCTAAATTTATAAAAGGCAAAATCCTGACGGATTGTGAGTGACCCATCGCCCAGACTAAACCGCTAAAGGTAGAAACGTGAAATTTGGAGAGGTTGTTGATATTATATCGAAGGCATCGTTTGGGAGGGATTTCTCGAAATTCAACCCCTACGGGGGCGAAAGGGGGTGGCAAAGTTTGTATGGAAAATATTTTTATGGTTAAATTTACGTGAAAGTTGTCATTAATGCTCTGTGATACAATGAATTAAGCACGCATTTCGGCATTTTCTCAAAATTCAACCCTTAGGCGGAGAAAAAGGGTGACAACGTTTGTGTGGAGATTTTTAAAAAGCTGGTGGGGTTTGCTTGAAACTTGATATTCGTGCTTCTTGGCACAATTAATGGAACACGTATTTCAGCGTTTTTATAAATTTAACTCCTAAGGGCAGAAAAGGGGTGACAAAGATTGTATGGAAAATAAAAAGTATCTGGTCAGAAGATTTACTTAAAACTTAGTATTAGTGTTCTTCAAAGCAATTAATAAAATACGTATTTTAGCGTTTTTCGCATCGCACCGTTTTTGGCAACGAAAAAACAATAAATATAATTTTTTTAAAAATCATTCATATGCGATATAGGTTAAAATTTCATAAGGATCGGTTCAGTAGTTTCGACCATTTCATTATCCAGCTGTAAAAAAAACGTTGTTTCGAGAAAAGCGCGTTTAAGGTTTGTTTGCGTTACATAAATACATTTTTTTTAATGTTAAATGTATTTCGAAAATGTATTTATTAAGTGTAACAACTTTTATATCAATATCTATAATATAAACCTATCAAAAAATTCATGAAAAGATCCTTTTTTAGCGTCTAAAGTAAGAAGACCCCTTAAAGTCAGTTCTGATTTTCGCGCAAAAACGGCCATTTCTTCGTTCATCAAATCGTAAGTATTCATCGGAAGAAAATATCCTTCGACCAAACCCTACATTTTTACATCAAGAAAAAGCCCTAAAAATTTCAGAAAGATAGTCGTTTTTTCAGATACTTTGCTCACCAACTTTGAAAACGTACTTTCGAGAAAAAAACGTTTAAAGTTTCGAACGGCGCTCCGAGCGTTCCGACGGACGTCAACATAGCCTATAAATCTGTCAATTTTGATCCGGTCACCTAGAAATTTTTACGGAACATTTATAAGATCATATACTGT
Organism: Ophion costatus; assembly: GCA_951751655.1. Taxonomy (NCBI): domain Eukaryota; kingdom Metazoa; phylum Arthropoda; class Insecta; order Hymenoptera; family Ichneumonidae; genus Ophion; species Ophion costatus. Next base: position 27,293,073 of record OX632363.1, read on the forward strand.
CAAAATACATTAGTATTGAAAAAAGTGATTTTTCGACTTTAACAACTAGGCATAACCCCTTAACGAAGTACGAAGCAACGTAGAGCGGATTTCTGCAAATTCCTACTCCCCCGCCCCGCGTCGTCGCTTCTTGCCGAATTGTCCGTTATGGCCTGCAGCAGCGACGAATTTCATTTGATTGACAGAACCCGCGCCTTCGACAGCACCCCCCCCCCCCCCCGAGGGGATGCTGCCAATAAAATAAAGGGGGCAAACAATGGAATTTTATTATCCGCTGATTGGATTATGCGAGAGGCACTGTGCTGCGGGGCACATGCACACTTTTATACCCGTATGTACGTAGCCAGACGTACACATTTTCATTCATCGCTCTCTGAAAGATATCACCGACAACTTTTTATCCCCAGCACGTGTACCAGTTTATTTTTCGAATGTTTTTTTTGCGACACACTCGCTTTTTCTCGGACTAGCCACGTCAAACGCTTTGTAACGAAAGTGAAAGGACACTGAGGAAAAATATTAACCATAGACTGCAGAGAGAGAAGGGGGAGTGAGAGAGAGAGAGAGAAAACCACTGTGCTTTATAGACGTCAGCGACTCACGTATTGCGTGCGTATGCCAAAGGTTTTGGCAGAGTCGATGTCATATGAAAAAAAAAACAAAAACGAAAAACAAATCAGCGAGCAATCTCAATTACGTACAATGGGAGTGCGCGACTGGGCGGATGGTGGCACAAAATCATACTGATGCAGTGCATAGCCCCCGTTCCACGCGAATCGTCAACCACCGAATGCCTCTCATCATGACTTCAAAGTGATGTTTTCGAGTGATGCGCATTGATTCCGGCTTCAATAGTCTAGCCTACCCGCGCTCCTGATTTGATGTACACGCGCGTACGAATTATTCCGTTTTGGATTAGTCTACGGAATTCTGGAGGGTCTCTTATGAAATTTACAAATAACGAGTCGTTAGCTCGATAAAGGTTCGTTGTGTAATGAAAATCCAGAGGATCATTGCGCAATGCCAATAACTAGAGAGGCTTTAACTTGCTACTGTTGGAATTTAAGGGCAACGCCCCCCTGTTGAAACGAAATATGATATGGAAACTTTAAAATCGATTTACCGTAAATTCATTACCATTATTGGCAATTGACAATTGGAGTTTGAAAACATCGAACAAAAAGAGCGCACATCAATTTTTTAATTTTAGCCTGGAGGCATCCTCCTGATGGCAAAAGTCCACGATATGGTGTGCAAAGAGACATTGGAGACATATTTGATCTAGTTGACTGGCCGATTCGTTCGTTCTTACATTCCGTCATCTCATTCGAACCTGTTCAAGCCATGACGCGTTTATCGTTTGGTGATAGTTGCTCGCTGACAATCATAAGAATTCTACGAGGAAGATGAGATTCCGGATTCCATTTTCATTCATCCGAGTATCAGGCTGGCGTGATGTCAAATACATCAGCCGAATTCATCAGGTTGGCCTGATATTTGATATCCGGAGGTGATCACGTTGTCGTACGGAGGCTTCACCTGAGGTATGCCTCAATTTACCTGATTCGCTTGGTATCAGGTGATAGTCAGGCAACTGGAGGTACTGTTCCATCCACTTGCCTGATCCAGCTAGCTTTAGGCGATGGCCAGGCAACTGGACTTACGGCTCGATTCAATTCGCCTGATCTCGCTAGCTTCAAGCAGTTATCAAATAACTGGAACTATATACAGTTCGGTCACCGATCTTCGGTGCCTTTTACACGCCTAACCTCTTATCAAACACCAGGCGACCTATATAATATATAGCTCGTTCATATTATATTAGCGCGTCGTCAAAATAAATCTGTGATTCGATTTCCTCTGTTCAAAAAATAATTTTCAGTAGAATCCACTAAATTTATATATATATATATACTTTTTTAGTTTAAATGAACGGATTATGATACAAAATCATTGTGGTAGAACTCTGAATTAAGTATTTCAATTCATTATGCACTGAGAAAAAGAAATCGCTGCATGTGCAAAATGCATTCTGCTGTCTCGAAATTTTGTTGTTTTAACAGTTTGCTCAGACATGTTAAATAAGCTACAGTTCACACCACTATACTGTTTTACCACAAACTATAGTGTTTTGTTATGCCAATCAAAAATCAAGTTGAACGTATTCAAGGATACATTATGTTAAACCAACTGAATTTTGGATGGATGAACGAATTTTTTTTCTCAGTGTGGGTTTATGAAATATTCTATTGAATATTAAAAAATATATGAGGTATTCCACTTGAATCCGGTGGATCCGGACTTTTTCCCTGACCCCCGCCAATTCGCTTAATTTAAAAAAATCTGATACCATTGACTCTAAAAGATACCCTGAATTTTTTTTACATTTTTCGAAACAACCCTAAGTCAAAAAAAAATTCCGAGAAACAAAACGCCCTGATTGAAAAATCTGAAAAAATTCCCACAACTGCGTGATTATATGTAAAAATGTTCAAGCTATCACCCGCAGTGGAAGTATGATTTTTTATATGCTGTTTGAGCGATTGACGTTAAAAAAATCCGAAACATTCAAGAACCGATTACTTCGGGCGGATACTTAAATATTTTGATACCCACAATGAATTTTATGGTTATTTTTAAATAACCAAATCACAATCACGGACCTTGAACAGTTAGCTGTCAAAAAATTCTGGTATTACTTTCAATTGAAGTAGTCTTCAGCACAGAAAAAATCATACGCCCACGACGGGTGATAGCTTGAACATTTTTACATATAATCACGCATTTTTGGGAATTTTTTCAGACGTTTGAATCGGGGCGTTTTTTGTCGGAAAAAAATGTTGACTAAGGGTTGTTTCGAAAAATGTAAACAAAATTCAGGGTGTCTTTTAGTGTCAATGGAATAAGATTTTTTCAAAATTGAATTGGTGGGGGTCAGGGAAAAAGTCCACCGGATTCCCGTGGAATACCTCATATATATTTGAAACAAATAGTATCGTAGTGAAAAAACCTATTTAATTTGAATAGATCCTATTTAAATTAAATATGTTTTCACAGTGCAATGAGCAATGTGATGAGATGGCGGTTTCCAAAGCAGCAGCGAACTTTTCTCTTCGGACTGCGCGTCAGGCCTTGACTTTTCACCCTGATCAGGCCTTGATTTTTCACCCTGATGAGACCGAAATCAGGGAACGTGTCACAAAATCATCAGGGCTTGATAAAAAATCCTGATCGAAGCATGAAGAAAAATCAGGATGCCTGATCAGGTCTTTTAGAGTAGAAATGAGTAGTAGAAATAGAGTAGAAATGAGATTTAGAGTCGAAATCCATAGTAATTGGGTTTATCCGAGCGTGGTTCATTCAATGCGGAAGAGAGCTCCATTTGTGAATGCACCTACGCTTCTTTGTCGAAAACACAGAGGCGCAAGGCGCAGGAACGCGATGGTGAACAGCCAAGTTTTACAGAAGCTCAAAGAGTATGATGTCAGTCCAAAGAGCAAAGAACATATGCAATTTTGAAACTAGCTACCATATTGTATTCCATGTTTTCTATACCACTTCTCTCTGTCTCTCTTTCTCTCTCTCTCTCTCTCTCTCCTTCATCCTCGCCTCTATCCTTCAGACGATTGTGCTGGTAAATAGGTGACTGATGGTGAGACAGACAAAGAAAGAGAAAGAGAGAGAGAGAGAGAGAGAGAGAGAGAGAGAGAGAGAGGGAAAGTGAAGGACTGAGTGTGAAATATCGCGAGAATCTCCGGAGAGCTCCCGAAAGGTGAGAGAGCGGATTTTCCTACAGCTTCTGCCTCGCCCCGTCGTAAGAATTATGGAAGCGGTTGGTCGTCCGGAAGACAATCCAATTACGTCTGGTCGAGAAGCCATAAACTTGGATCGGACCTGGCTGGCCGTTAGATACTCCCTCTCCAACTCTTTCTCTGCGGCGAAGAGTAATTATAAGCGATTGGTGCTGCTGGTGTAGTGGAAGAGCCTAGAGACCATTCGCGAGCGTGAGATACCAGGAGAATGTCGTGTTCGCGCGTATACGCCTACCTGTATACTTATAGCTATGTAAAACGATTCAATCCGAAGTAGAATCGATATCAGATTCATCCCGAGGGACGATGTAAACGCGAACGATTGTCTCCTTTGCGATGCACAACGCGATCTTCCGGACAGAGACACGAAAGAAAGTGAAGTAGACAAGAGAAGAACGGAAGGGCTCCAACTTTGTATTCCAAAGACACACATATGCATTGGGTTGGCACGTAAGTAATGAGCGATTCGCCTGGACCTATACTAAAGCTCATATAGCTCATTAGTTATGTGCCAACCTAATACCAACAAGGAACATCACTTTGGCGTCCGCTTTGGATTTTGTTGAAACTCATGTATGTGGCAGAGCTTTAAACATTATTAGATAGGGTTTTCATCGGCAGAGAAACGGTTTGAAGGGGTGTAAACACCCCTTAGAGCAACGCATGCCAAGGGATGATTTCGCAGTTTCACCCGCAAGCAGTGCATCGATATTAGTGGAGCAAAAATGAAAATTCCTCATTAAGAAAAACGATGAGGTAGCCGCTATGGATACACTGAATAGGAAAAAACAATTGAGGGTTGTACCACCCTTCTGTTTCTGTCTCTTACCTCACATTTAAGACGGGTGCATTTAATTAAATAGAAGGGTAACGCCTTGAAGGAGGGATAAAATTAAGGTTTACGTGTTTTTACATTTTTGGCGGATAGCCAAACAGGGGGTACAACGTTCCATACATTTTCGACGATTTTTAATGGAACTGAGTGTTTTGCGGGAAATTAATGGTGAACCCGCATTCTGGGGGTAAAAATAGGCTGATACGGACTTATTTGTAAAAAATATTCAAAGTCGATTTTGTTTTGCTTCTTGGCCAGAAACAAGTGTCTTCACTCAATAGCCGCTCATTTGTTTGCTGTTTAGATTTGAAACTTCGCTTTGCGTTTATTCTTTTCGTAATCGTATCCTTTTTGAAATGCCGTTTGGGTCATCGAGCTTGAATTACTTTGCGATTTTCGGCAGAATTTTAAATGCGGACCATTGATTTTCGCAAACTTTCCCTTTGTCTCTTTTTCGGCCATAGTTCGAGTGGACTTTCCGGAAAAGCTACTTGAGATATCGCGATGAATCAAACGGTGTTGTCCAAGTCCACCGGAATCTTTTTTTAAACTTCTCGACTAAGTTTATGTCACTGGAGTAGGAACGACGCTACGGCTGATTAAATTTTCGGATTTTAAAGGTTTCGGAAATGTGGCTAAAAAGGCCGAAACATTTTTTTTCGACTTTCAAACCATTTCAAGAGTCTATTAAATGAGAAATTTTCCGCTGATTACGAATATCACAGAATTTTTCTTCAAAGCTCAAAATTACGTTCTGTAAATGCAAAAAAACCGTCTCCCATCATTTTCGACTATTTCTAGTAAAAAATGTAAGGCTTTGGGGGAAATTAATGGTGGATTCGTATTGAGGGGGTAAAACACATCGATATGAACTTTAAAAAAAAATTCAAAACCCAAATTACTTTAGCATTTTGGCAAAAAATAAATATCGTCACTCAATCGCCGCGAATTTCCTTTTCGTTTCGATTTGGCACTCCGTTCTGCGCTCATTCTTTTCCTAACCGTTTGCTCCGTGAAATGCCGCTTGACTCGTCGAGCTAGGATTATTTTTCGATTTTTGGCAGAATTTCAAAGTCAGACCATCGATTTTCGATCGACGCCTTAATCATAGCTAAGGATTGCGCATTACCGATATCGTGATTTCGACTAAATTGGGTTTTAACTGGGGTTTCAAGGGTTGTAATCTGTGAAGGGGAGTGCGGTTCAAAGCAACGAGCTGCCCAACAAAGGAGAACGCTCGACGGAGGTCCCGATGCAAAACCGGCGCCCCAATCGTAAAGTGCATTATTCGGGAGAACGGGCGGAGCTTCCGTATACGGACGGAGGGCAGATGAGCTCCTCGGTATTGATTTTGGATCACGGCTGTTTATCCTTTTTTCGCTCTGCACAGTGGAATGTGATCTTGGGCGATCTCCAAAAGTTATCATGGGAATATATTAAAGTTAATCGAGAATATAGCCGGTCAGTTACCGATAACGTGAAGAGCCAATTCGCGTCAGGCCGTGCAGAATTTGTCGTAGTGTTCCAATTGGATTCCCATACTTGTCGATACTTCCTAATGGGGATCCAATTGGATTCCCATACTTGTATCTACTTCCTAATAGGGATCCAATTGGATTCCCATACTTGTCTCTACTTCCTAATAGGGATCCAATTCGATTCCCATACTTGTCTCTAATTCTTAATAGGGATCCAATTGGATTCCATACGTGTCTCTACTTCCTAATAGGAATCCAATTGGATTCCCATACTTGTATCTACTTCCTAATAGGGTTCCAATTGGATTTCCATACTTGCCTCTACTTCCTAATAGAGATCCAATTGGATTCCCATACTTGTATCTACTTCCTAATAGGAATCCAATTGGATTCCCATACTTGTCTCTACTTTCTAATAGGGATCCAATTAGATTCCCATATTTGACTCTACTTCCTAATAGGGATCCAATTGGATTCCCGTACTTGTCTCTTCTTCCCAATAGGGATCCAATTGGACTCCCATACTTATCTCTACTTCCTAATAGGGATCCAATTGGACTCCCATATTTGTTTCTACTTCCTAATAGGGATCCAATTGAACTCCCATACTTGTTTCTACTTCCTAATAGGGATCCAATTGGATGCCCATACTTGTCTCAATTTCCTAATAGGGATCCAATTGAACTCCCATACTTGTCTCTACTTCCTAATAGGGATGCAATTGGATTCCCATATTTGACTCTACTTCCTAATGGGGATCCAATTGGATTCCCATACTTGTCTCTACTTCCTAATAGGGATTCAATTGGACTCCCATACTTGTCTCTACTTCCTATTTACGTCCACATTGGAATCCACTTGGATTCCAAAGTGGACTCGTTACGGGTGATGTCCTCATCATATCCCTACAGGGACAAAGAAGCATCTGGGGACTCCCCAACAAATTTCTGCACGGGATAGGGCAGGAGTTACCGGTCAACAGATTTGACATTCAGTGACCATTCCAGTGTGATTGGCTTGAAAAATTCCCATTTTCATGACGTTTTTAAAAATGAAATTCGACAATCAGACCAATTTTTTTTCGTTCATTCAAATGACTTATGTGATACATAAAAATAATTTTTTAATGTACTAGTTTTATCTTCTTATATAATGTTCTGGCCACTTCTAAATGATGCCTAAAAAAATAGCGTCCGATTGTGGAAAGTCCTTCTCCAAAAATTGTCTCAAAGAAAAAACCAAAAAGTTTATTAATCAGTATGAAAAATTGTAGAGGCGTACGGGTGATTTGTTTTTTCGATACAAATTAACAAAATGGTGGCCATTTTGAAAATTAAGTGTCAAATTAGCTCTTTTTCGACGGTTCTTCGTTGAACAAAAGTGACATTTTTAAATAAAATGAAACGTTTCCGTACAACGTTAAAGAGTGGTGTAAATAATGATGTGGCAAAATTTGAGACGGACAGCTTGGAAACTTTCCATTAAGAATCTTCCACCGTTTTGAAAAACGACGTTTCGAGAAAAACGCGTCCGCTCTCACGGAGCTGGTCCAATCCTTTTTCCTCAGAAAGGCTGTAGCGACCGGGATAATTCGAATTTCGCAACCAAAATTCAACAGCATGCTTATGAAAGTCCAGATTTTCAGATAGAACCAAAAAAACCGGAATCAAAAAATGTTGAACTGAATTGGTCCCTTAAGATTTCGATTTTACGAAAAATTGTCGGAGCAGTACTATGCCTCGAGTCGCCGTTGTCGCAAGCTGGCTTAGTTCTCGCGCTCCCCAGATTTCCGCCCCTAGATTACCACTGCACTTCCGGTGAGTTCCCGGATTTCGTTTGTTTCAATTTTGGAACTTCGAAGTGCCCGTGGTGTTCCCGCAATACTATTGCAAAACAATCCGATAACGCTTTCGGTTCCGTTTCTCTGCCGGTATCATTGCGTTACTCTATACCCACCGAACGAACATCAGGACCGTTTCTACCACAATCTGCAGCCTCAGCGGCGGTGCATTTCCGCGACCGTTTGCGCTCAGTTGTCCACCCAGTTGCGGTTTCGTTGCTACCGCGACCTCCAAAAACCGACCCTTTCTGTTTGTAGTCCGCGGTGTTGTTGTATTGTTCTTTTTTTTTACTATTTCTGTATGTGACGTTTGGTCGAGATGAACGTAGTTGCACCCATGCCTCGTGTCATGCCGGTAGTTAGCCTGGTGAAAAATGTTAGCTGGCACCCATCGGAGCATGCGGGTGGACTGTCGAGGGTGGACGGCGGAAGGTGATGTGATACTTTCCAAGGACCATGATATCCAAAGGAAAATCCGTGTATATATATATATATGTGGATAATCCTGCAGCGATCTATAGGTCAGATCATGTCCTACTATATGCTGCAATTTCATCTTAGTAAAAGTTCCACCTAAAAGTCCCCAAAAGTTTTCGAGATTTTGGGCTTTATGTTATATTGTGAAAAAAATCATCTGCTTTTGGTTTTTCGCATTCTATTTCTAAAAATAATAATTTTTCGGCCCGTCAAAAGAAAAATTCTCTTGGTTATTTGTTTTATCTATAAAAGTCTTCTACTTAACCTCAAATGTTAGGGAAACTATGAAAAAAGATCTTATGCAGAATTATCATACACACCAATTCGAACGTCTGACTTTGATAGCTTGCGGTGTCAAAGAAAACCAAAAAAACTCACACCCACATGCACACTTACACTGGCGATGTTGAAGGCTTTACATCCTCGTGGCACATCCTGGATAGCGCTAAAACAGTGAAATATCGTTTTCGAGCCTAAAAATTATGAATGTTATAAAAAAAATTGTCCCACAAAAGTTGTTACGTTTGGCCTCACAAATCTTTTGGCGTAAAAAATGAATAATTCAATGAAAAAAAAAAAAAACGTGTCAGCCATGTTACCGTCGCCGTTTACAATTTTTTACCAAAAAACATTTTTTTAACATCCTCTTTTGAACCCTAAAAGTATTATTATGATGAATCCTTCATTGGAGCAGTATTTTTCTAATTAAATCGACGGTAAAATGAAAATGAGACACCAAATGAGTCTCAAATGAGAGGACACAGGGTGTCCTGTTATGAATGGATAATCCTGCAACTGCCGATAGGTCAGATCATGTCCTACTATATGCTCTGACATGATCTGACCTATCGACAGTTGCAGGAGTATCGATTCATAACAGGATACCCTGTATATACATACACACCCAAAAATAAATGTAAGATTTAAATAAAAGTAAATAAATAAATAAAAAATTGAAGTAAAATAAAAATGAGACACCAAATGAGTGTGTGTGTGTGTGTGTGTGTGTGTGTGTGTGTGCATGTATATATGTAGGGTGTCCTGTTATGAATGAACAATCCTGTAACTGTGGATATGTCAGATCATGTCCTACTATATGCTGGAGTTTCCGTTTAGTAAAAGTCCCACATACGCCCATATATATGGGGTATATATATATATATATATATATATGGATGTATATATATATATATATATGGGTGTGTGGGACTTTTACTCATGTCGGTCAAGTCACATGTTCGAATTGGTGTGTATGAAAATTCTGCATAAGATCTTTTTTCATATAGTTTCCTTAACATTTGAAGTTAAAAAGAAGACTTTTAGATAAAACGAATAGCCAAGGGTATTTTTTTTTAATCAGGTCAAAAACGTTATCATTTGTAAAAATGGAATGCGAAAAACCAATATATATATATATATATATACTATATACTATATATATGTGTGTGTGTGTATGTATGTAGTGTGCGCGCGCGTGTGTACGTGTGCTTGTGTGTGCATGTATAATATACATAAGGGTATGTGCACGATAGGCGGGGGCGTCATCATCTTTCCGCGTGTTTCACGATGTTATCTCTCTCGCCACAACCTTCTGCCACCATTGTAATGTTTTTTGCTGCATTTTTATTTTCGTTTTATTTTATTTTTCGGGCGCACCACGGGTACAAATTAAAAGTAGTTGCGGGCGTCGCGCGCGTATATACAAACGACATTCATGCAGCCGCATATGCCTGAGGAGAACTTTTCTCGCTACCGTTACCATTTTCTCGCTGCTTTCTACTTCCATTTCCATGGTATCAAGCATTACACACGGTATACTACTTCCGGTGTACCGGACATTACAACGGCACACGTACCCTCGCACGCTGTACGCATTCGAACACGGCTTGTGTACAAATATATTTGTTCTTAACATGTATATATGTTTGTACAATTACTACGGTACATGGGCGCACGAAAATGTGGATTTACAATACATATTCAACGTAGGTCAAACATATGAGGATGGCAGCGCGTATGAAGCTTCACGATCAAATAACGAAGGGGCGAAGGTATAGGAAATGGGGTGCAGTGGATGTATTTTGCAATGATCGCGATCATGTATACGGACTATCTGCGTCATTTTCAGTGCTTAATTATTTGCATAAAGCTGATAGGGAACGAGTGGTTGATAATAACCGTTTTAATGAGTTTCATTGGCGCTGTGAACCTCAAACATCTCTTGTCCGAAATATACATATAGCGTCCACCGACACTGGTGGATGGGCCGGGGTGCGGCTATACTATTCACTCAGGCCGATACCCGGAGCGGTGACCGCTTAGCGGTGTATCGGTTGGCGCATCAACCAGTTAGCGGAAGGCCAATACTTCAGACACCTTGGTGTAGATACTTGAGTGGAACGTCTGTGCATCAAAGAATCAGAAGATTGAGGGGCCGTCTATACCTGTACGGACTGTCACTGCATGTGGGGTCGATCGGACCCCAGACGTTTCTCAGATCGTTGTATTCCGGTAATGAAGCACATTTTTTTGTAGAGACTTTTTTTGTAGTCAATGATCCTTATTTTATGGTCCAGAGATTAGTTTTCAAGAAAAACTAAAATGAAATGCCCATACATTCGTTCAAAGTGGGAGATGCGTTGAGAAATACGTACTCGACGATGGAAATGGGGTCAAAACGACCCGGTGTGCAGTCGAAGGTTTAACGGGTTCTGCCTAGTTGTAACAGTCGAAAACACCTCATTTTTAGGTTTTTTTCAAAAATAATCGTAATACAGTCGAACCTCGATGGAACGAAATCATCGATATAACGAAATTTTTCGTCATTTTCGATTATTTATATGTATTTCCCCCCTTAAGGCCTTAGGCCACTGTAACGGGTATCGAATCATGTGCTAATTTAACAATTTTTTTCGTATGAAAAAGTGATTCACTCATAAAATTAATTACACATCTATTTAGTATGAACATCAAGCTGTTAGGAAATTTTTTTTTTTTTTTCGATATACAAAATCGCCGACTACTAATATTTTCTTTTGTTATCTTTTTTTAGGCGCTTCGCGACGTGACATGTAGCATCCATGATTTTCTACCTAGAACAAAAAACAAAAATTCTCGTCAATCTACATCAGAATGCCTAGAAAAGTACGTACGGAATTTAAAAAATATTGTTTTATTCAAAAGTTAAAGGTATTTGAACTCAAGAAATGAATTTTCAGTGAAAAATTTCGTTATAACTCCTCATGAACTGCTCATAAAATGAAAAGTTTTCGATTAATCAGAAATTCCGTACGTACTTCTTTGCGGAATGCAATTAGGAAGGAAACTTTTAAATTTGAAGTAAATCGAGTGAAAATTGTTGAAGTTATTTGTCACGCCAATCGAAAAAAAGCTGTTCCGAGAAGTTTCGAGTAGTCGGCAATTTTTTACATCGAAAAAAAAAAATTCCTAACAGCTTGATATTCATACTAAATAGATGTGTAATTAATTTCATGAATGACTCACTTTTTCATATGAACAAAAAAAAATGGTTAAATTCGCACATGATTTTATACCCGTTACTGTGGCCTTAATGTATGTAAATTTACCTGGGGTTAAATGGGCGAGACGTGTGGTTAAAGGAAAAGTGTCAACAATTGGTAGGCTGCCAAAATATGGTCACTTCACCCTATACATCGCAAAAAAAAATCCTTCGTCTTTACATCTAGAAAAAGCCCAAAAAAATTCAAAAAAATCGATACAGTAGTTTTTGCAACATTTTGCTTACCTATTTCGAAAACGCACTTTCGAGAAAACACCATTCAAACTTTCGAACGACGCTTCGAGCGTTCCGAGGAGCGTCAACATAACAGCCTAAAAATCTGTCAATTTTGATTCAACCATCGCAAAATTTTCAGGGAACATACACAATATGATGTACTGTCGAAATATATTGATTCTGAGAGAAGTGGTTTTTCGACTTTTACAACCAGGCATAACCCCTTAAGAAGGCTGTGGACGCAAAAAAAGATCGCTAGGGTAAGCGTTGGAACTCAGGAAATAATAAAATACACGAAAAAATAATTTACATAAATGAAAATTCAAGAAATAATAAAACGCATGGTCCATAATATTTGTGGTGGCGTTTGAATATCTATACTGGTGGAAAATATTGCCCCCCAGTGCATTCGGTATAATCGAGACATTAACCCGTACATGACGGTTGTGCGAAGTTAATATCTGGCAACGATCAAATTGTTTGGGTTTGCACGAGACTTCACGAAGCGGCAAAGTTTTGGTTTTCACCCGGAACAAATGAGCACAAACAATGCACGACTTTGCGCAGTCGGCATTATTTCGCGGAACATTATTCGACTATTATCGCAAACGTACCTTAAGGGGCAGGTATTATACGGCAAACGTACATTAATGGGTTTATCAAAGTGGCGATGGACATTTTTTAGAAGAGCTTCGAGGTTGAACACACCTTACATGCGTAAGGATAATCGGGTACATATTAGGGCACCTCAAACTACCGACAAGGAAGTTTGCGATGGTATGAGATATCGCAGTAATTAGAGTGACGTTAATGAAGAAAAAAAAATAACATACAGGGAGAAAAAACGTCAAGCCAGCTATACTTCCACCAACGGCTTCTTGATTTCAGACTTAGTCGACTGGAACGTGTTGGTGGATATATATGGGCGTGATATAAGGTGGAATTAGTCATCTGGCTCCTGAGGGGTGAAGAAACTTGGCGTAGTTTTATTCTGTACACACACGCACGCTCAGAACGGTCTAGTGCAATATAAAGTAAAATAACGAAAGTTAGAAAAGAGAGATAAAAAAGAAATGTGTAGCAAGGAACGGAAGGGATGAGAAAGGAGATGTATATTCTCACGAAAGTGGACTTTTTGGCGAGAGAAGGTTTGCTGGAGGGTTACGAATCGTGGACTCGTTTTCGCTCACTTTAATGTTGCATGAAAACTTTACCCAGGTCTCCAATTACCCTTTGTATGTAAGTATATATATATATATATATATATATATATATATATATATATATATATATATATATATATATATATATATATATATATGTATGTATGTATGTATGTATGTATGTATGTATGTATGTATGTATGTATGTATGTATGTATGTATGTATGTATGTATGTATGTATGTATGTATGTATGTATGTATGTATGTATGTATGTATGTATGTATGTATGTATGTATGTATGTATGTATGTATGTATGTATGTATGTATGTATGTATGCATGTATGTATGTATGTATGTATGTATATATGTATAATTTAATTAAAGAATTTAATTTAATTTAATAAAATTTAATAAATAAAACGAATTTTGACTTCCTTGAACTAAAATCATGCAAACTTACCTTCCAGAACGAGCATATCACCGTGATATAAAAAATACTATCTCCAATAGCTACCATTTGACTAAGCAATTTCATTCTTTTAAACCTGAGAGTTGAATAGTTGGGAAGTCGAAATCCTTCGTCGAACTTTTTTTCTCAACCATGCACACCAAGACCTTGCACAGCATTTCCAGTGTACTTGTGCGGTTCATACGTTGGATTTTTCTGTAATGGTGATATCAATTTTTCGTTACAATAATGTGATTTTTTAAATAAAAATCAAACTTCTTTAATCACATTTTTTCGAAGGCTTAACAATTTTTTGTACACTTGCACAATACACATAAATTATTTTGTGTTTTTTTTTGTACCATCGAGCAATGGTGGAAATATAGTAAAATATTATAATTGAATTAAAACAAAGAGCATTTTTTTTTAAGACGAACGATTGTTGTTTACTCGTATTATGTTGATTATTCGTATTATCGATTATAGTGTGCCAAATGTTGTGGTAAATGATGCATTTATTGCACGTGAACAAGTAAAAACTGAAAAAGTAGATTGTCAACGACCCGGTAGTTATCTTCGTAATAATAATATTAACATATCCACCATAAAAACGGACTAAAAAGACAACAAAAAATCAGCCGGAACCCTATTAAAATAGACTTGAATTACCTCCGCGGAATTGAAACGATAGGTAGAATATAATTCTACACATTATTGATACGTGATAAATGATAAAACTCCATAAATTGTTGTTTGCATATGTATATCAAATCCGAAAGTTCGATTCATGGTAATGATCGTACCTCCTTAACGTTTTCACAATCCCAAAAAGGGAATTTGCACTTGGTCGCAATAGTGCGGGTGCGAGAGAGAGGTGCATAGCGAGGTATTGCTATTTATTTCTTACCATGAAGATCGGACCAGTAGTTCTGAAGTATAGTGCGGACACTCTCCCCCCCCCCCCCCCCTCGCGCTCATTAAAATACTGAATGCCTTGTCCTCGATAAATGGAAAAAAAATTGAGAATAGGCGAAGTAACGAAGCTCGGTACGTCTTTTCTTAAGAACATCCGATAGGTCGTGATTGCTCGCGACTATACAATAAAGTTAAACATGCCCCTTTATAATGGATGGAGCTTCTCAAACATTGTCATCGTGAAAACAAAGAATTTTTTTTAATTATCCTGATTATTTTCGGGGGCATTGACCATTTAACGAAAAAACGATGATCTGACAATGAGCGAAATTTCGTCGATCAATTTTTTCCTCCCCGTGAAAGAATTCAGGCAGGCATTTAACGAAAAAACAATGATCTGACAATGAGCGAAAATTCGTCGATCAATTTTTTCCTCCCCGTGAAGGAATTCAGGCAGGGCTTTGACTAGGCCCCGATTATTTTTCCCTTACCCTGCAAGGGTCCTAACATGGCATCCGACCAGGTCCCTTGGAGGCGGGTCACACTTTGTCAACGAGGGCCTACAGAGGCTTTTGAATCAGGGCCCGACTGGTTGCCTCAACAGAACCCGATCGAAGCCATGAAGCAGCCCTAGTACTGCCCTATAATTATCAGCTTTATTAATAGATACATATCAAACGAAGTGTTTTGCAATAATGAAAATTATTTTCTTCAAATAAAGGATCATTTATTATTCACCTCGAAATTAGAAAATAAAAAACAAGTTCAGTTTTACAGAGAATACTGTCCGTTATAAAGGAATATCAATTTGTTGAAGTAAAAGTTTGTACATTGAAGCAAAAGTGTGGAAAAAAAAACAAATGTATTTATGTACCCAAAAAGTCATCTAAAGTTTACGAAAGGCGAATTATCTCAAAAAATTCGGTGGATGTTGTTTATCCTGTCACGAGTATTGAACGGAAAATAGTTCAATAAAAAATGTCGAAGCAACCAAACGGTACTGTACGTACATATGTGCTGTCATTCCTGCACACATGAATTATTTTTAAAACAACTATTTTTGTACTGCGTAATTTATTTTCCAAACATTCCGAATGTTTATAGAATACAAATTATTTATAGTAAAATTCCACGTATATGTTTATTTTAAGTGACCTAACCTAGTGTTTTATCGATACCTTAATCTTTAAATATATCACATCTATGGAAGTAAGTCTAAAAACTAGACATTCTTAAAAATAACTTTGCAAATATATTTTATTCCCTGTAACAACCACTGCCCCGATGAGTCCCGTCTGGGCCCTTCATAATTTTTCTCGCTTGGACCTTTTTTGATTAAATGACCCAACCTTGTTATTTTCCTGTCGGGGCCTAGTCCGATTGTGTTGTGGAAAGCCATAGTAGGAAATCCATATTCAAACCCTCATGGGCCCCGAATTTGTTATGGCTGCCCTCCTAGTTTCTTCCACGGGTCGTCTACAGTTTGGCTTGTACCGGTCAAACAGTGGCTCTATTTCCATGCACTGACAGGCTACATACCGTATCCCCGAATACCCCTTGTTTTTTCTTCTCTTTCACCCGAATCGCATCGCACAAGCAGCCGTATAACTTTTAGTCGTAATTTAGTTATTAAAATTCGTATGTGGGCTTGCACGTGCACTAGGATGAAACGAGGCCCTGCAATATTCGCGAAATATCATTTTCACGTCACAACGAGGTAGAATAACGTTACAACGCACGGGCACCATTATCGCGCGTGTTATACGATTGTATATGTCTGGAAGCTGCAAGCACATTTCCCGTAGATGAATATACGATGTGGTTTTACCCATATTGCAACGTATATACCGTAAACTTGAAACAAATCCTACATAACGACATTGTAGGGCCGCTGAATAGTACGTGCATTAATCTGTATCTATACGAATATAATCCGACGTATATGCACTTACTTTAGGCCACAGTGCACTTCCATTGGTTTAGCACTTAAGGATGTTGAGTCCCAAATCGCAAATGATGATAAAATTCTGAAAATTTGGTATGTTCTTGTATGAAGTATTTCAGAGGTCGTGTAAAAATTTCACGACAATTAGGGAGCTCGTTATTGAACAATTAACCTTCATGAATTAAATGTTGTTTTATGGAAACTGATGTAACTTTGCAATAAGTTTTTTTTTGACCTCTCAATTTTATAATATCTACAATATACTGAAAGCAACGGAAACAAAACGAAGTTTATTGATAAATTTTTTTTTATTTCTTTTAAAAATTGTCCTTAACAAAATGTTAATTTTTTAATAACGAGCTTCCTCATCGTCGTGAAATTTTAACACGACCTCTTAAATACTTCATACAAAAACATACCAAATTTTCAGAATTTTCTTATCATTTTTTATTTCAACCCTTAAGGAGGTTGAAGTAATAATGATAGAATTCTGAAAATTTGGTATGTTTTTACATGAAGTATTCAGGAGGTCGTGTAAAAATGTCATGACGATTAAGGAGCTATTTAATGAACAATTAACATTAACATGTTTCATAGGGACTCAACATCCTTAACTAGCAACGTATTTTGGCGTTCTGTTAAAGTAGCCACAAAAACTGTCGAAGTTACCCTTAATGTCAATTTAACCCCGTTTCACGGTATTCCCAAACGCTTGTATACATATATACTTGATACAAAACAATATCGAGCCCCACTATCGTATTTAGCAGTAAATTGAAGAGAAACGCCGATTGCTGCCCTGCATTGCTGCCCTTCTCTCTCTCCCTTTTCCCTCAATTCTCCCTCGTACACCCTTTACCACATGAGAAATCCGCGCACTCCCCCGCCACCTTGCCCTGCCATCTTAGAGATTAGGGGGGCAACAAGGGATAAAGTAAACGGAAGGAAATGCGCTTGAAAAGAAAAATACCTAGAATGAAATGAAATAGAATAAAAATCGAAGAAGACTCCTGGGATAACTTGTTCGGTGCTGGCCCACCGCGCCCTGGCAATGAGTTTTCCAGCTTCTCCGTTTATGGCACTCCTGCGGTTCTCTTCCTCACCCAAAGCGATAGGTTTCCGGTTACCCCGCTCTGTGTGTTACTCGAAGAGAGAAAAGCGAGAGAGGAAAAGCCCGCCCTCCATCGATATACAGCCCCTTTGAATACTTCTTAACATATCTATATACTATACCGCGCATTATATATATATATATATATATATATATATATATATATATATATATATATATGTATATATTCTCTATCCTCAGGCCGGTGTACCGTAGTGAGCGAACGTTCGGCTTCTCCACACTGTTCTTTAATCTCTACTTCTCTGTCTTTTTCTCTGTCGCCACTCCGTATCCTTGCCCTGAGAGAGAAGGGCACTCGAGCTGGAAAACTTTTAGTCGATCGACGTTGTACACGGAGAGTTCGTATAATTCGTCGTTGTTCTACTTCGACGTGCCAAGTCTCATCGTTTCCCCTGTTACGTACTATATATGAATATATATATATATATACATATATATATTCATGTGTGTATGTATATATACAGGGTGACCCAAAAGTGACGTCTAAAAAGACAATTTAGATTCGCATCAATACCTAACCAAATCACCAAATCAAGAGATGCTCCACGATCTTTTTTAGCTGTCAGGAAAACGGAATTTTTGAAATTTTCTTCGATTTTTCCTGTGGCATAAGTTTTTGTTTCGTTCCTCTCTTGGATACGCACAATTTGTAGGATGAACTCTGCATCATACTTGCAAGCATAGAGGCTGCGCAGCATTCACTAAAGCCGATTCGGTGCAGCTGACGTAGCTGATGGCAGTACCTCTCAAAGAACTCTCTTGTCTATAGAGCGTTCAACGAGAGAACGACACAGCGCCGCGCAGCTTTGGGCGGTCGTAGGGTCGGGTGGGGGTCGTGGGGCTTGCTGCTCAGTACCGCATTGGATCCGGCACCGACGTGGCAACGTGGAGAGGGTAAAGAGTGGGCGGGATCTGACCATACCGGACGAATTTAGGTTTGGAAGCGTACTTCGAGCCTTGCGCTAGGGCCTGGCGCTTCTCCCACCATGCGCTGCACCGATCGATATTCGGCACAAAGTGGGGGGATGTTGCATCTGTGGAGGTCCCGATAATAGAGGTCGCAGTGTATGTAGTTTCCGCTTTGAATTTTTCAAAGCAATTGGGAGTCATTTAGACTAGTGTAAGAATTTTTTTCATTTGATCTCTAGTAACCGATCCTCTCGAATTTAGTTTTTTTTAAACTTTTGGTCAAAATATGAGGCTGTTACGTTAGTGTTCAGTTGGCCATTTATTTATTGCTCCACAGTGCATTTCATAACGATGACGCAAGTTTGAAAAATCGCGAGGAAAGCAGATGCACGAAAAATTAAAAAATGTTTTTTCTCAAAAACTAAAAAAGATCGTGAAACGTACGTGGGGGTGATTAGGATAGGTAGCATGTAGGTTATCCTTTTGGGCGTCACTTTTCGCGCCACCCTGTATAAATAGATATATATGTCTGTGTATGTCCGTGTGTATGGGGCAGTAGCAGCGACAGCACACTCTTAAGGCCCACCGGGAGTTTCAGCGACATCAGAGAAGCGCACCGAGCACCAGCAGCCAGCAATGCCGGCGTTGCCACGAGACGCTCCACGCCAGTACACTCGGTATATTGGTGAATGGTGGCGGTGGTAGTGGTGCTCCTGGCAGTGGCTAGGGCGCTCTCGGCACTGTGTGACACGTTAACAAGTTTCACGCTTGCACCGGCGAAACCCACCGCAACCAGATCGATACTATTTTCGAGTAATACACCAGACGAAGTAGTGAGGCGATGGGAGAGAAGTGGAGAGAGAGAGAGAGAGAGAGAGAGAGAGAGAGAGAGAGAGAGAGAACGAAAAATTGCATGTGTCTCATTCCAACACTACTCCAAAAACTACCTCACCGTATTTGAATTGCTATGCTCTTGCACATTTCCCCACCCGGAATAAGAGCAATCTATTTGTATTCAAATTATGATTCCAAAAGTTCGGAATGTCGAAAAAAAATTTCCACAAAGATTCACTTAAAGAATCGAAATGGGCACTTTTTGCAAATTTTTCGCGGACTTTCTTATGCGAGTGCTCGTAGCAGGGGTTGAATGAAAATAATGAAAATACTTTCCATAGTGAAGAAGTTAATTAATGGAAAAATGATGGTCTTTTTCGGACGCTGGCAAGGGGCTCCTTAAAAATATGGTGCTTAAGAAATTTACCAGAGTGCAGAGAAAAGGGGGGAGACGGTGTGAGTGAGAGAGGGACAGATTAGATCAGATTCGATCAGCTTTATTATGGCTTGGTGGTATCTTATAGCAATAGAACAAAAATCACTGAGTACAGGAAAAAGTGAAGAAAAAAAAGAATAGAATGGATAAAATTGTGGTTATTGTAACAAAATTGTCACATTGATGCAGGTAAACAATTATTTTTTTTTAATCACTGATGATCATAAGATAGAATACTGCTGACGAAATTATTATAACAGTAATTAAACGATACAACGAAATCCCAATGATAAAATAAAATGTCGTAATGGTGAATAAAAATATACAATATAATTGGAACTAAATCGAACACGGGAAACGGAGAACTACCCCCCCCCCCTCCCCCCATACCCTCTCTGTTTTTCGCTCTTTCGCTACACCAACATTTTTAAACAAAACGGGGATCTTCGTTCTCTCCTACGTTGCCACGGTATGGCATACGATCCAAAAAGTCAACGAATGCGACAGGGAAGAAGACAAAATGCAAGCAAACCCAAACTATCTGAAGTCAACTGCGTATGAAGGAATACCCCAAGCAAGAGCGACAATGAGCTAACCAAGTGCACAGAAACAATAATGGAACGTTTGAGGGTTGAATCAGCCCCCAACATAGAGAAGGTCAACAGAGCTAGAAGAGTAAGATAAGATGTAGAAGAGGAAGATGGAGCTCACCCTCGAAGATCAATCAATTATTGTCAAGAAAGGACTGTCACCAAGAAAAGCCATACATCAAAGGACAAGCAAAGAAAATGATGACATTGTAAAGTTATGAACAAAAATCGTAGCCGAATGAATTAGGAATGACTTACGATTTGCAACGTCGAATGAAAATGGAAATAATCATGACCGAATGGTACAGAAAGGAGAAAATTGACACTAGGCTCAGGTGGAATGTTTGGTGGACGTATGGATACGTGGCACACGCGACAGCTCCATTGGTCCGTGTGTCGTGGATTGATTCACCGCCGATGACGAACCGCCGCTGCTACATGAGTCAATTGGCTTGTAATGAAGGTTAGGTTTGCGGAACAAGAAAGCGAGCGGGGCGTACATCGACCGATACATACACAGATACACACACGCTAGCTGGAACGAGGAGGTTGATTAGCTTGCAAATCCATGAACTTCCGGCTGAAGAGCTCTCCGCATACACAGCAGCATACGTGGAGGCTTCGCTACCAGAGGCATCAAGCTTCATAACGAATGACTCGTTGCTATGATCGTGTTGGATCTTTTTTTTTTCGTTTTCAGCACTTGCCATTGCATCCTCGCGCGATACGAGCCGTTCGATTCTATACGACATAAAGGTATACGAATATCCGAAGGCATACAGCGGAACATATGCACACGGATCAAAGGTCGATTCAAACAAAACCTCCGGTAGCCAACGGTTTTCTAATTATTTACTAAGAGCAAAAGCTAGATTTTGAGTCAGTTGCGGGTGATTATTCAGCAACGGAAATGAAAAAATATCCAGTTGGATAAGCTAGGTCCAACAGATGTTTTTGGGCGCCAATCTTCGTTCACCGAATCCTCAAACTCAGCAATGAATGAAAAGGCTGGAACTACACGGACTACCGAGCGGAAGGCGCTTCTGATGAGAATGAGTTTTCGATTGCAATGCAATTGAGAGTTTGTTTTGTTGCATTTGTGTACTTCACTATGATTTAGCAGTGATAGGCACTGCGCTAGATGATGTCTAGTGATATTTGGAATAGCGAAGTGACACTTGTAGGGTCACATTCTTGGGACTATAATATCCGGTGGGGCTATTCGAAGGATTGTTGGAAAAGATGATACGATACATTTAGAAAAACCCAAAGATACGAAAATAAGCGGAAAATCTGGTAGTAAAGCAACAGAAGTTATCATGCTCATTGTCATATAAAAAAAAACGTCTGCCAATAGAGCACATGCGAATAAAAATAAAACCTCGAAAGGATCAACCTACAATAAACTGACGCTCGTGCATTATGTATCAACAGCGTAAGCACCTGAACTAAGTCCAGATTAAATTCCCCTGATACAATCAATCAACTATTCACAGAGACTTCTCATCGGCATTGCATACGCTCGAGTCACATGCATCATACCTCGAATTAGCAATCTGGTTGTAATAAAAAGTAATTGACGCGTATAATCGGCCTTGGAATAATATTCTCGTCTGTATTCTCTTTTTTCTTTTCCGGAGCTACCTCATGAAGAATCAAGGCTGTGCACGCTATCCATGTGTACAAGATCGCGCAGAACTGTTCCCTTGTCTAATTTGATTCATTGGCATACGCAATTTTGGTTCCTGCTCTGTGGCAAAATATCTGGTCCAGTGTTGCTGCTGATGGTCTTTGGACGTTTTATCAATAAGCAAAATGGACAATTGTATATGCCTATGTTGAGCAGCATTGGCTGAGGAAAATGGTCGGATGAGCGACCACTAAGCCGCGCACCAGTTCGCGTACCGACTACTGAGCAAGAAACAGTTTTACCAAGTTTTTTATGATAACCCAGTCGAAACTCGGCAAAAATGTAGCCGCCCGTATCAGCACGTTTTTCCACAGTTTTTCGGTGCCCTCGTGCAAACGCGATACTACGACTCACACTTCTGCCTTGCTCTGTTGACTTATACGATCGCATCGCTCCCTCGCTCCTTTCGCCAATCGTGTTTCTCGTATAATGAAAAGCATATTTGGCAACCAACTCCCTGCCCCTATCGTTACCTCGGTTCCCATCTCTCCTCATTCCCGATTCTATGCATCTATCTCTATTCCATCTTTCTTTTCAGCTTGGTCTCTCATTTTTCTTACGCTGCACGATATACCAACAACCATGTCCACAATTTTGACGTGCCGTGCACCAAGTACGTGGCTGCAATGCTTTCGTGGAGCCGAGGAGAGGCCGTTGCCGGCCATGAAAGCGACGGTAGTTGAAGCGCCGTAAATTATAGTCGTCTGTGTCGCGCTGATTTTCCAGTTTCCCTGTGCCCTCCTGCATTTACGGCTCTATTGGGGAAGAGCGGGTGAGAGCAAAACTTTTGAAAGTCTCCGAAGAACTGAAAATGGCGAATCCCTTCCGAAGTCCAAAGGGACCTAAGTCCACCTGCCCCATAGGTCCGAACCAATAAATAAACTGAATTGATTCGTGAAGTAAATCCTACCGGCTACCGCTTTTGATTGTATCGCCTTCGATATCCGAAATAAAAAATGATCAATTCTTTTATGTCCGATTCGAAAACAAATCGGATTATTGTTGTCAATATGTCAACAAATAACGTAAACGATATAAAATCGTCACCTCATAACGATAGCCGACAAAATTCGCGAATAAATTTAATTCCGGAACTTTTCAAAGCAATTGGCAGTCATTTAGACTAGTGTAAGAATTTTTTCCATCTAATCTTTAGTAACTGTTTCCCTCGAATTTGTTTTTTTTTCTCAACTTTTGGTCAAAATACAAGGCTGTTAAGTTAGTGTTCAGTTGGCCATTTATTTATTGCTCCACAGTGCATTTCATAACGATGACGCAAGTTTGAAAAATCGCGAGGAAACCAGATGCACGAAAGATTAAAAAATGTTTTTTCTCAAAGACTAAAAAAGATCGTGAAACGTACGTGGGGGTGATTCGGAACGGTGGCGTGTAGATTATCCTTTTGGACGTCACTTCTCGCGTCACCCTGTATAAATAAATGTGAATGTGTGTGTACGGGGCAGCAGCGGTAACAGCACAGTAGCTTTTTTGCAAGAGAATGTCAAAATTTTCACCGAATTTTTGCGAGGTCACTTCAGTCCAGGCCCTCGAGCGCAACGATTTACGCCCTTTGGATTATCAGGGCTCGATGAAAGTAGACGCGAGAGTGCGGAGAGGCGCGATAAGTCGTCACGTAGCGAGAAAGGCGCTCTTTTTCTCTTCTCTCCTTCCGCTCCGTCCCACATAGCGCACACATAGGTATATTTCGCGGACAAGTACCGCCGAGTTATTACGCCTTTGACATCAAGTACATACTAGCCTGGATAGTGAGCCGTGTGCTACCCCCTATGTAATCAACCCCCTTCCCTCTTAAAGCCCAGCTCCCCTCGCTCCAACTCTTTACCGCGCAGGCATACAACGTTGAGATACGTGAGCGAGCGGCTGTACTTATATTTGCGTACAAAGTTTCATAATGCTATATATTCAAGGTAAAGGGCTCCTTGACGACTATATATTCGCCACCGGCATATACGAACCAACCGACACTGCAATGGCGTACACGAGAATGTACGATTTCCTCTCTCCGTGCGAACCCTCGTACAGGAAAAAGCCATCGCCATCCCTCTCTTCCTAACCACCCCCTCGACCCCCCCCCCCCCCCCCCTCCCTGCCCCTTCCCCCGGACCGCCGCTCCACAGCATCCACCAGCTTATACTCTCGCCGTTTCTCTCGACAAGCTTTTCACAACTCAATCGACGCACACTCTGGCGAGCTTTCGAAAAGGAGATACGACCATCTCAGAGCGATACAGGCGGAGCGAGAGAGAGGGAGAAAAATAAGCATGATCCAAGCACCGGAGGCACGAATCACGGAGATTTCGCAAATAATGGAACATCCGAAAGTTCTGTAGCGGAAAACGCTGCGCGGCTAACTCGTCTGGAAAAATACACTACTCTGAAGTTTGGAAGGATCCAACAACTTTCTGCCAATTTTTGGTGATTTTTAATAGGCATTGACAAGGGCGTCGCCAAGGGGGGCAGGTGCCCCCCCTAGATATTTGAAAGCATGTATATGAGGGTCTAAAATGTCTAAAATTTGTATTTCCCCCACCTTCCCTTCCCCATCTTGCCCCCCCCCCCCCTGGCCCATTAGTTGACGACGTCTTTGGGCATTAATGACATTGAGTGATCGAGTGGAAAGGTTCGTCGCAATTGGGAGGAACAGTTTTTTTTTTCTTCACTTCGTAGCTGTGAGGATGTTGATTTGGAAATGATGATAATAGTGAAAATTGACAATGTTGTTTTCGGAAAGTTGAGATTTACTGTCTACGAACATGGATGGAAAGAGTGAGAAAGAAATTTCACCGCTGAAATTAATTAAAAAGAATAAAACTGAGCTAATTATGTTAATTAAAAAGAATAAAACTGAGCTTTCCATTGGTTTTTAGCTGAAGTAACAAGTTTGATCAATTTGAACACAATGAAAGAAAAATCACGGAGGCTTGAAGTTTTAGAAACTTGGTGAGGATACTTTGACCTTAGGAAAAAACCAAACGGATCCTTTTTGCAACGATTATTTGCAAAGTAATCTTGGGTTTAGTGAAACAAAAACGTGAAATATTCTATTTTGTTAGCTTCTTTTAGAATTCATAAATGATGAAATGGCTGGAATGGATGGAATTCACATTTTTAATTTCATTGTGTCAAAACACAATGGAAATATAATTGTTAAAAATGAATATAAGCTCCTGATAGATAATATTTTAAAGGTTTTTAAACCGTACTTTCATTTCCTGTACGATGGTTAGTTGATGAGTAATCGGTCGTCAAAGCCAAAAGTGTCATTTTTGCGATCACAGCTGATAACTCGGTGAAAAATTATCGTACAGAGGTCCCAACCGATCAAATTAAAGAGGAAGGATCAATCCGAAGGTTTCTGGAGGAAAAATTTATCCACGCCCGTGGACTTGCGGGAAATTACAACAATCTTTTCTTTTAATTGCTGCTTTTATCATTTCTCCGTAAGGACCAATGGAAAAAAACTGAATTAAACAACCGTAAACTTGAAACTTTTCAAGCATCAAAATGCTTTTTTTTGATAGTCCTATGACCATTTTTCACTCGGTTACAGCCAAAACAACATTGCCAAAAAATTTTGGATTTTTGAAATCTATGATTTTTTT
Source organism: Ophion costatus (assembly GCA_951751655.1). Lineage (NCBI taxonomy): Eukaryota > Metazoa > Arthropoda > Insecta > Hymenoptera > Ichneumonidae > Ophion > Ophion costatus. Next base: position 27,318,959 of record OX632363.1, read on the forward strand.
TAGTGTATGCGTCAGTGTACGAAGGCGGAATATCAATAGCATTCTGTATTACATATCCATAATCTTCTCATCTCAAATTCGACTGTTTTGATTCTTATGGATCCGATTTCGTTTTTACTTTTCTTCGCCACATTTTGCCGAATAAACATATTCTAATCTCGATGTGATGACTTAATGTGATGCAATCGTTAAATTTTTCGTCCAGTAAAATTTCCGCCTCGTGGGAACTTTATAATTAATAAATTTGACACTCACCGGTTACAATAATGGAATCTCCCAATCAGCCGAGCGCGTCGCCGCGAGTTCCGTTCAGAATAAATAATTAAAATGGCTTTGTTAAAATTCTACAGCGACGAAAAAATGCAACGCTGGAATTGTATTATATAGTTAGTACAGAACGAAAGGAGTGTTACAATCAACATTGATTGCAAAACACTATTTTTCTCGTCGTATTATACGGTCCATATTAAAATGGTCGGAGCTTTTCACGTAACGGAGAAATGTTAAAACACGGTAAATTACCAGCGTGAGTGCGGGGCGGTATCTGACTTTGACGATCCCCCTTGTCAAGCACCGTTCCCCTGAGTCAATACTCGGATGGGTAAAAGTTTAGCCGCCCGACAGCTTGGGCGCTAACTACCAAGCGGTGGACAGTTTTACCGAGTTTCCAATTTTAACGCAACTGAAAGTCCGTGATAATACAGGCGTCTCTATCGCTACTGGTTTCCCATAGTTTCCTGCGCCTTCGTGCAAATGCGACCCAGCAGTGCAATTGGGAGAGGGTGACTGTGAATGACACTCTGGAGTGATAAGAGTTCAGCATTGGAACATTGGGTTGATTCGAGGCGTCATAAAACGATTCATTGATAAAAAAAAGGTATTAAAAATTATTTTTTAAATGCTGACTGACTAAAAAAAACCATTTATCATAGAATACAGACTAAATATGAAAAGCGTAGGAACGTTAGTCCCCTAATCTTCTGTTTGATGGGAGGACAGCACTGTGACCGACCGAAAGAGGTCGTTCTTCCGAAAAAAAATATTGTCCACTAGATTATTTATTTGGCATCCGGTAAAAGGATATATCATTAAACGTACATTGGACTTCTTTCTGTGAATTTGGTGTTAAAAAAAAAGAAAAATTAATAACGTTATTGAGGCATAATTGAGCCTCTGTATAAAAAATGTCGTTCAACAGTCGAACCAATATCTTGACAATGGTTGGGTTCAAAAATAAAAACAAAAAAGTTTTATAATCTATCTACATGTAGTTTTCATTGTGCGTAGGCGTTTTTCGAAAAAAAAAAACATTCCACAAAATAGCGGATGCTCAAACAAATTATTATTTTGGCGAAATTTTTACTTATATTCAGCGGCTTTAAAAATACTAAATTTGAAAAGAAAAACGGTTACGTACAGCGATAGATACTGCAATTACGGAGATTTTGGTTTTTTGAAATTGAATTTTCGAAAGTGAATTTTTGAAATTGAATCTTTGAAATTGAATCTTTGAAATTGAATTTTTGAAATTGAATCTATGAAATTGACTTTTTGAAATTTAATTTTTGAAAGTGAATTTTAGAAATTGAATCTTTGAAATTTAATTTTCGAAATTTAATTTTTGAAATTGAATTATTGAAATTGATTTTTTGAAATTGAATCTATGAAATTGAATTTTTGAAATTTAATTTTTGAAAGTGAATTTTTGAAATTGAATCTTTGAATTTTTGAAATTGAAATTGAAATTGAAATTGAATTTTTGAAATTGAATTGTTGAAATGGAATTTTTGAAATTGAATTTTTTTTCCATATTCTTAAACACATACTTTGCAAACATGAAAAAAATCGATTTCTCACCCGCCTTCCACATAGTACTGGACGACAAGTGCAGGGTGAAAGGGAAAAACATGGAATGGCAGAAGCCTGCAAAGGCGCATGAAGGGAAAAAAACAAACGGCGTAATTTAGGGAAGAAAAAATAAACACGAACAAATATTCTCGAGTCTGAACTTCTTGCTGAACATTCTGACACGATTAGCCACTGGTGGAAAAAAAAGTATACTCGGAAGATTTTTCCATTTGTACAGCGCGTAAGGAGGCATTGGCGATTCAAGTCAGCCAGCCAAACGCTCCTTTTGAACATAGCTTTGCCTCAGCGTCCTATTCTTCCGAGCTTTGTTCTCAAATGAAGCCGAGGGTGCGAATGCCTCGCATACACTTTGCCATGTTTTTCGAGGATTCACAAGGATAGACATAAATTCCCGGGAATCTCGCCGGGCATATTTTCCCTTCGTACGTGTGCGCGAGGATGGACGTATGCAAGGGCACGTGCAAGGATACGCGATCACGTATGGAGAGAACGCGTGTATATGTATATAGGTTGAGATTTTGATCGGATTACGAATGAGCAAAGACGAGACGCGTCGGGTGTACTGTCCGAGGGTCGAGGGTTTAGCGAGAACGTCGAAAACGATAACAACAACGAGGAATTACGGTTCCAAGGTCAGTATTAATCCTGGAGAACATACGTGACGCGTTCTTGTTACCCCACTATACATTCATATATCTGCACGTACGTGTGAAACTTCTATCTTTGGGTACACGCGCTCATTAATGTACAGGCTGACGGTTTTAAGGTGGCCATGCGTTTTTTAAGGGTATTAGGAGCAGGGTCCTTGAAATCAAGGTTCTTCAAAGTAACCTTTGCCCATACATATAGGGTGCCACAAAATGACCTGACATTTTAATTCTCCAATAAAACGTATTAGTTATTGGGAAAGTAGGAATATTTTAATTTTAATATAAGGTACAAACATAGAGGTTATGTGTGGAACACAATATCCGATAAAAAGCCGCCTCGTTCCTGTTTGCAAATGTTCACTCTTTTGACGAAATGTTCAATAACATTTAGGCATAATTGCGGACTAATTTCATTAACCCCTTCGTTGGCAGAGAGAATTCGACAAAAAGTGCCTAAAATGACAGGAAAATTTTTTTACCCTGAAAACTTGTACTCTGGGGTTTTTGAGGGTGCTGATTACGAATCTGAATGCAAAATTCAGGAATTCACAAAGACGACCAAATAGGCGAATGAAAATACAAATAATACAGATTGAATTAGATGAAACTCTGTACTCAAGCTTCATATATTCCCACCTATTTATTGTATTATGCTCCATGTTATTGAATTCACCATGAAAAATTCGTCCATTTTGAGTTCAGCATCACACTCAGCGTCCCCGAAAACCCCCGAGTACCAAGGTTTACCCAAATCGACCTGTTTTTTCCACTTTCGTCCGCCATATTAGATCCGCCATTAAACATTTTTGGATTTTGTGTTCAGATTCGTAATAAGCGACCTCGAAAATCCCAGAGTACCAATTTTTATCTAAGTAGAGTAAAATTTTCAATTTCGGTCCGCCATTCTAGCGCCGCCATCTTAAATTTTCAATTTTAAAATTCAGATTCGTAATAAGCGACTTAAAAAAACCCGGAGTACTAATTTTCATCTAAATCGAGTAAAGTTTTTTATTTTTGTCCGTCATATTGGCGCCGCCATTTTGAATTTCCAAATTTTGACTTCAAATTCGGATTCAGCGAGCCCAAAAACCTCCGAGTGCGGCTCTGATTTCAAATCAGAGCAAGTTGAATAGGGAAATAAAGGCTGCCACACAGGGCACGGAATTATTTGACGCAATATTGTGACAATGCCAACGAAGGGGTTAAAGGGTTACCCCCACTTGCGATTTTGAAAAAATCGATTATTTTTTAATTGCATTTTTTTTGAAGTATAAGTATCTGAGAATCTGTCCTGAAAATTTCAAGTCGATCCGAACAAAATTGACTGAGATATGAGCGTTGAAAGAGAAGAATCCGTGAATTGAAGAACTGAAATTGAAACTTTAAACGCGTTTTTCTCAAAATGGCATTTCTGAAGTCAGTGACCAAGATTACTCGAACACTAATGAACCGATCTTCTTGAAATTTTGCAGGCTTATTTAATACATAAAAATGTAGTCTTTAATCGTTCGATTTTTTTTTTCGAAAAAAAAATGGCCGTTTTATAGCCAAAAAACGGCCGTTTTTTTCGTTAAAATCGAACCATTAACTTTGACTGTCCGCCATTTTGCGAAAAATGAATATTTTTTAAAATCCTTCGATTAAAGACTAGTTTATACTTATATTTGACTAAATCGTTCCGCATTTTTTTTCCAAATGATCCCCTTCGCCGCAATGTTGGTCACCGCAAACCGTGTATATAAAAACATTATTTCATTGACGGCCATTTGCCACTAAACAATGTAATATTTTTCAATAAAAAAATTACTGAAAGTTCTTCAAGATGTGTTCTTTAAGATGGTATATTGATCGATTAAAAAAGTTTTGTAGTTTTCTTTAAAAAAAATCATGAAAAAGGCCTTTTTTGCGCTACAAGTGGGGGAAACGCGTTAATGTTGCGTCCAATTGCTTCCTTGAGCTCCGGAATGGTCTGTGGATCATTGGCATACACTTTTCCTTTCATAAAAGCCCAATGAAAGAAATCCAATGGCGTCAAATCGCACGATCTTGGTGGTCAATTGACATCGCTGCGGCGCGCGATAAAACGACCATGAAACTTCGTCTGCAATAACTATGCAGTAAAGATGCAGCGAATAACCATTTCTATGCGTTGCTCGATCGTGTAATTCTCCATGACTAAACCTCGATACTTCCTGATGCCAGTTGTCAAATATTGGTACTCTATGTTCGCCACAAAAAAAATTACGCGCAATTTAAAATTTCAGGTCATTTTGAGACACCCTTTACATGTATACCAACAGCCAGAGAGGGGGGTAGTGAGAGCGTGGAGTACTATGTGTATATGGCCTCGGCTTCGTATCCCTTCGCAAATCCGCACGAAATTAATAATGCGAGCACATCCGGTGACGGGGACGTTTCTGCTCTGCTACGTTCTGGTCTTGGGACCTATATACCGTACACTAGCTGGTTTAGGTTTGGGGATGCCGCTGGCGCGTTACCGCAGACAGTTCTGCGCGTTACACGTGCCGCCCGATGTTCCTATTCTGGTACTACCGATTGCTGGTCGTGGTGGTGATGCTGCATCGACGAAACTCCTCGTAACATCCGGCCGCACTCCGAATACGATGATATTCACTGTATGTTTCTCATCCCCCCTCCTCCACGTCCGCCGCCACGCCCTTTCAAACTCTACTTCCCTTCGCCAATTATATATATATATATATATATATATATATATATATATATATATATATATATATATATATATATATATATATATATGTACACAAGTGTCTGTACATGTACACATAGAGAGAAGGTAGGGGTAGAGGAGTTGAAGTTGGTGCACGGTTTCCGATTCCGGCTGGTAGAGCTGCGACAGACTCGAACATTACGATTTCTATCATAGGCCACAAATTCATGTGGGTATACGGTGTCGCGAGAGATTATGGGGAGATCATTCGCTTTGTTATATCGGAAAGAAAGGGTGGTAACGTTGGCCGAGAATGCGTAAAGCTCCGAAGGGAGGAAAGTGCTTCAAGGTTCTGAATAGACAGGCCAAAGACTGGACACATTTTGCACACTCATCGAGAAATAATGACCGTATGCGGGACATTTTTTTTCTGTCGAAGAGACATGTTTTATAGTCTATTTGTGGTTTTTTAAGTAAAGATTTATCAACATTTCATATTTGTTGTTGGTGTTAACGTAAACCCAATTTCAATGCCGAACTCTATGCGGTGCTCAGCATCTTGGATTGCCCAGCTGTTTGGAACGAAAATAAGCATCGAACTCGTATTTAGTGATGTACCTAGGGGTGAAAATTTAAATCGCACATTGGGGGCTGTTTGAAGCTTGAAGCCGATTTTAACCTATTTTGTTAAGTCGACTGTGACAACTTTGCATTTTTCTTAGTTTGTCGGCAGCTAATTAGACGAAGCATCCAAGATGCAAGAAGATCGCGTCCAAGTTTAAAAAATACCTATCGATTCGTTTTGGCAACAACGTGAACGTTGTTTATTGAAAACAACGTTTCGAACAAAATGCGCTTAAAGTTTGGATGAAGATTAGCAGTGTCATTAAATGTGCATTATGCTGTGGCTCGGAAACTGCTTGCTAGACGGAAAAATGCAAAAGACAAAAAAGTCTCATCAAATTCAAATTGTTTTATAAAATTCTAACACAATATTATCCGAACTTGGAAGAAACTCAGGAGAGAAACTTAGAACTTGTGAGAAGTATACTTGAAAGAAACAATTCCGTCCAAACTGTACTTACAAGGAACATGACTTAGGTGCCAATCTTCGATTTTACTGAAACGCATATATGTCATAAAGCATTGAAAACTCTTGGACACGTACATTTTCAACGGCGGAAAAAAACGTTCTTCAAAACCACCCCTCAAAGAAAGGCGTGTCGAGGGATGATTTTGCAGTCTCACCCACGAGCAGTACACCGATCAGAATGAAACAAAAACCAAAATTCTTCCAACGTAGAGCAATGAAAAATTCAGTATAGAGGTATCGAAAACAAACTAAAATAAGGGATAACACGTCTTTCTTTGAGGGGTGGTTTCTTCCCTTAAAACCGTCTTTGAGAAGTGGTTTCTTCCCTCAAAACCGTCTTTCCGTCAATAAGAAAACATAGACGTCTAATCGTTGTCAATGCTTCATAACATGTATGAGCTTCAACAAGATCGAAGGCAGACACAGTGATTTCCTCGTCAGACGTAGATGCCTCAGAGTCAAGTCAACGACGAGTTTTACTCTGACAATATCCAAATATATGTCAATACCAAAAAAAGGCGAGGAGAGAAAACACAACCGTTGGTTTTAATACGCACAGGAGACCGAGGAATAAAATGGCGTGAGCAAACCTGTGACTGGCCGATACCCAAAAGAATGGTCAACGACCTCAAGATCATTGACATTATCTGTCAATATGCCAAGCCGAGATTTCAAATTGGCTCCCTTCGGGTAATTTCGTAGCTGAACTTTACCCTGAAACTCGAGATTATCTCTCCATGGAGACCCCTCCAGCCTCCCTTCTTCGTCCCTTTGTTTTTTTTGGCCGACATGCTTACGGACTGAAATCAAATGGCCACCGTACGAGCCACACGTCTACTCGCAGATTTTTTCTTCCCTCTCGTCTTCGCTGTGTAACGTATACACGATTTTGGCATTTATGCTCACGCTCACACAGATTCTTAACGCAAACACACACCCACATGCACACACCCACACAGGCATGCACGAACATCGTGGCTGTGCAGGGAACGATACGTGGGTGAACACACCTACGATACTCGACGCCCCGAAACTTTATCCAGGTTAATCGGAATTTAATGGATCGCGAGTCTGTGGACACGCACGAATACGCTCTCACGCGCGCGCATCCTTCACAAATGCGGAGCTTCATACACAGCTATGCTGATGGCAGAATGCGGGTTGAATCCCAATAAATATAGCGCATAAACTCGTGAAACTTACGTAATCGTCACGTCCCCCGTCATTTTGCCGTCACACGAAAAGGATGAGCAAAGTTTTCATAGTTAATTATCATTTTACGCTTATCCATAAAATATCCGTCATTCCGCACGTACACGCATGTGTCCTCGTGAGGGTGAAAAAGTTTATATTTTACGGATAATCGTCTAGATGCTTGTACATAGAGGGTGATTTGCGTAATTCTTACATAACGGTTCGTGTGTAACAGGTTATGAGACGAATAACCTCTTAAGGAGGTACGATCATTACTGCGAATCCAACTTTCGGATTTGAAATTTTTATTGCCTATTGCCAAAATTTGAGCTATTTCGACCGTTTAGTTTTTTCGCAATAAAACTGCAAAGTCGAGCACTTTGAGTTACCGAAGCACGTCGTCTTATGGGGACGGTCAACCGGAAGTGCGGTGATCGTGGTTTTCCTGCTCACGTATCTAACTAAGCCCGTTGAAAAACTGAAATTCGATAGATTAGATATAATAGATATTGTAAAAAATAAGAAAATCAATCTTCACCGTTTAGTTTAAGGAAGCTTTCCAGTGTGACAGCCCGAAAAATCGCTGTTTTTCGCGATTTTTTTTTTAAAGAAAAAATAATCTAATCGGTCTGGTTTTTTTTTTTTTGTATATTAATTGGGTATTGAAGAATACAAAACAAGTTTTTAAAGATCGATTTATTTGTTAATTAATATCTATAAAAATGATGAAACAATTGTTGCAGAAAATGCACTTCGATGTGGTGTCCACGTTGGGGGTCACAATTTTGATCTGAAACAAAAAACACAAAAAGATTATTGATCGGTATATAATTGGCTTTCGTGCTATGGAGGCTTTTTTTTTTTTTTTGGCAAAAATGGCGCCGGTTTGAACAAAAAGTATCGATTTTAGCATTTTTTTTGGCAGTTTTTTTTACAAAAAAATAGGAAGATGTCAAAAAAAAAAAGCTTCCATAGCACGATAAACAATGACGTTAAGAATATTGTGTAAAAAATTCAACTCGATAGCTTTAAAACTCTGCCCTCCAAGTTGGACACCGTTTTGAAAAATGCTGTTTCGAGAAAAACGCGTTCAAAGTTTCGCTGTAGCTGTAGCGCTCCGTTGCCTTCTTCCAAGAAATGCTGTACAGTAACCGAAATAATCTGAATTTCGGCATGAAAATTTCAGGGAATATTCGGAAGAGTGTATACTATTCGATAAAGCAAAAAAAAAAAATCGATTTTTTGAAAATTTCACACTGGAAAGCTCCCTTAAGCACTACATTACAAGAAAGTTTCTATTTCCGATTGAAAATTGTCGGAACGACGAATAGCACCCACAGACTTAGCAACGTCGCGAGTGACAGCTGATGCGTTTGGCGAACATAACCCAGCTTTGTTTTGAAATTAATTTGAATAGAAGCCGCCTCAAAATATGCAAACAACAATTTATGGAGTTTTATCATTTATCACGTATCAATAATATGTATAATTATATTCCGCCTATCGTGCCTATTCCGCTGAGGTAACTCAAGCCTATTTTCATAGGCTTGAATTTTATTACGTTAATATTATTACGAAGATTACTACCGAGTCGCTGATAATTTGATTTTTCAGTTTTTATTCGTTCACGTGTAATAGATTCATTATTTACCACAACATTTGGCACACTATAATCGATAATACGAATAATTACCATAAGTAAATATCAATCAGAGCAGCTGTGGGTAAAATAAATTTAGACTCTTTTTTGACTCCGTGGAAGTGATTGTACCTCTTTAAGGTGGAACGAGCGCGCGCTTCTGATTTCTATCGATTTCGTTCGAATTTTAACCAGACATTGTGCATTACATTGTGCAGACATTGTGCAGACATTGTGCAAACATTATGCATGTTTGACAAGGAGTGAAATTGCAGAACAGTTGACTATTTAGATTGGGAGATAATGGGTTTTCAAATTGCAACTTTTAACACTGCAGGGTCTGCAGTGACCAAAAGTCAAGTCACATTATTCGTCGTACCATTCTATTGTGTGTATAAATTTTGAAAAAAATATTATGTTCAGATAGCAAACTAGTTAGGGAAAGAGTGAACAAAATTTGGATTGCCTTTACTATTCAGTTTTGCCAAAAACGTTCAGTAAACGTTCAGTAATAAGACACATGGCAACACCGCAGAACAGTATTGTTCAATATTTTGAGAAAAAAATCATTATCTTGTTCCCAAAGATAAAAACGTTTATCATAAAAAAATATTTGCCTTATAAATATTAATATTTGATATTGTTTATGCTATATCCATTAACAAATAAAAGTGTTGATTACTTTATAACTAATTAAAAACTTTGTTTGATTAAAAATTACTGCCAAATAAAAATTTGTGTTGCAGTATCATTTTAAATATACCGCGCAAACGTACGTCATTGGATACGTGGAACGATGCGGTGTGGCCATATGTCTTATTATTATAGGCGACAAATATTTTTTACCGAATACTATTCTGTCTAAATTTAAATGCAAACCCTGCGTGTTAAAAGTTGCAATTTTAAAATTCATTATTCCTCAATCTAAATAGTCGACTGTTCTGAAATTTCACGCAAACATGCATAATGATATAAAGAATGTCTGGTTGAATTTCGAACGAAATCTAAAGAAATCAAGAGCGCGCGCTCTTTCTACCTTAAGGGTGGACATCCTTTTAGGCAACCGAAAATAACCGAATTTTCGAGATTTTTTGTGTTGAAAGTCTTAATTCTACACAATTAAAATTTGGTGTACAAGTCATTATATTTTCGAATTTCGAAAAAAAATTAATATCAAAGAATAAAGGCTGTACATATTCTATGTGGACCTGAAAAATCTAAAGAAAAATGAAAATTCAAGAAATGGTCTGTGTTTGAAAAATATTATATTTTTCCCGAAATTTTCATTATAGTATTTGTTGATGAAAAAATAGCTTTTAGAAAAAAAATTCGACGAACTTTAGGTTCACAAGGACGGTAACTATGTTACTTAGAAGTATCCGGAATTTGTAAATAATCGATTAGGAAGATTTTGAGTTATCTTGTACGAGATTCACGAAACAGTAGTTTTCAGGAAAACACGTTGAAAGTTTCAAGACTCGAAATATTTGTGACCAAATGATTCACCGATTAATCTAAGATTCTAGCGCCATGGAGTAGTCCCTCCGCTTCCTCGTGGAGTTCATTTTCCGCCATTTCTTCTTTGCTTTTTGAAGAGATCTCCGCCCCCCTTAAGGGCTACATCACAAGTTGAATCCAGGCCAAAGTCATGTGCAATGAACACGGATTATTATCATATAAAGAAATACTGGAAAATAAAGATTTTACAAAGAAAGATGAGACCATCGACGTCAAAACCGGAAGAAGTCACAATGGCGAAACCGGAAGTAGCAACAGGAGAATTATCGTATGAAGAGAAATATTGCGACACCATCTCCTGGCCACGTCTGGAACACTTTTTTCAATGATAAATGAAAAATCGTTTTTCCATGCAATTTAACACATACCTATAATGAAATAAATAAAAAAGAATAATAAAAAATTGCGTTAGATGATAATTGACGTTGATGGAACTCTTTAACATTGAGTATTTAGCTGCGAACTTTTTTTAATGCTAAGTCCTATCGCGTTACTGTCCTTTTAAAACGAAAAATATTTTTTGCTCGCATGTACGAAAAAAAAAATCTTCAGACGTCATCTCATCGTCTGAGCATCATATTTTAACCTGAGCCTCTTGGATTCTCTGTGAAAAAAAAACGAATATATAGACGACAAAGTTTTATAATATTGATAAGATAATAACTTAACGTAGGATATAAAATTGTTCGAATTTTTCTTATCATATTTTCATCATAGTTTTATGTCCAACATGGTCTGAAAATGCCACCAACGTCGTCAAAACTGCGGCTCTATTCCTAAACAATTATGCGTATGAGCCTTACATTGCAGGACCTGAAATCTAATCTCCAAGGGAAAATGAACTTTGTATTAAGTCAATTCTCGTTAGAGAGAGAAACATTTTCTCGCGTAATTTCTTTCAGTACTCATTCTGAAAAGAGCCACCAGTAGGAATTACCGTTCAGAATCGTTTCCTGCTGTGTTGACCATTGGTTTGATGTGGAGTTTTATGTGCATTAGGGACGAAGGCATGTTTTATTCAATCGCGTTGACTGCTGGTGTGAGAGAACACACCTAGGAGCTTTTTGATGGATCGACCATTCGGTATGACCGGCTGAGTTACAGATCGTAATGAAATATTAATTCGATTATAAAGTGCGGGCTGTTCGGTCCCGATTGTAAAATCGCGGCCTCGGAATGACAGAGAGAAAGAGAGAGAGAGAGAAAGAGAGAGAAAGCAGCAGACATGTAGGCAGATGCAATACCGTCCCGTTAATTTTCATTTGCCCGCTCGTGAACGATCATACTATTTTCCTACTAATGTTTCATGTTGCCCACGTACACGTATGAACTCCGTGACCCAAAATTGACTGTCGATCAACGGGAGTTCGATTTTGTAATTCCAACTACTATTTCTGCCATGCTGTTTTATTGGAATACTTGAAAAAGCTAGGTATCAGTGACAGATCGTAGATCACAAAATTTTATTGTATTATTTGTTGACTATTATTTACTATTTACTAGTTTTTGTTTCCATTAATTAACCATTTAGTTTTTGATTGATTGGTAGTAGTGAATTAATAGTAAATCGATTTCCTATGAATTTGCTACAATTTAATAAATAATTTCATGAATAGTCAAGCAGTGGGGACCTGGCCAAATATTCGTGTGGGTGACCGCTAAGAGACGCAATCACTTTCAGTTTCAGCCGTTGGCTGTGGATCGTGATAGAGACTTATAGAGAAAGGAATAAAGCCCGAAAGAGCATTAAGTGGAAAATTTAATAAATAATATCCAACTTGGAGACTTATAGGGAAAGGCTTCAAGCCCGAATGAGCATAAAGACGAAAAATTGATAAATAATATCCAATCAGAAACACAGTCTTATAAAATCCCAAAATCAAAATTCCAATACGAAATAAAATTTTACTTAACTATCGTTACAAAAAAAAAACACACAAAATCTCTTGGCAGTCTCTTTCTCGATGGGAAGCTTTCAAAACTGACATAAAAAGAAAAGCCTCGAAATAACCGATTGGCCGTTCATTTTTTCCAATCTTCCGCGTATACCAAAAAATCTACACCGCGTACATTTATCCGTCTACGACATTCGTTCCATTGCGAAACTAGAATCAAAACAGGAAACCGATAATCCGTACAATATTCATTATGCTCACCGCGGAATTCGGGAGATGAGATTTCTGGTCAAATGTCAATTTTTCTACACTCTTCAAACCCAATTATATACCTTCTATATTTCCGTGGAACCTTCGTTCTCTTTCTCTCTTACGAAGATGATATTTCGACGTGTCGTGTCGAGATATGGGGCAAAAGTGGATTTATTATTAATCATTATCTGACCTGCCAATATCAAAGGTCAGAAAGAGAGAGAGAGAGAGAGCGCGAGAGAGAGGGGGGAGAGAAATTCACCCTATCTACTTGTTGATGCGTGTCCCATTATTATAGCAGTGATTAACCGTGCTCTTGGTTGTGGGAGTGCTCTGTTATATCCTCGTCTATAGATATATGGGTGTGTTAGGGTTATTAACGCACATTAATATATGTGCGCGCGCGCGTGTGTGTGTGTGTGTGTGTGTGTGTGTGTGTGTGTGGGGGGTATGGTGTTCAAAATAATAGGTACACCACCACATAGCATGGAGATGGCACGTGATGGCGTATCTATTATGTTGGTTATCTCCTCTGTATCTATAACTATAGTATATATATATAGTATATATATATATACTATATATATATATACTATAGTTAAAGACGCAAAAAGGTAATTGTAAGCGAGTTACATCTACACAATGTTGCACAACAGCACATGGCTGTTTTGAGATGGTGCTCGAAATCGAATGACTCCAAAATTTCCGTCTAAACATTCACAATTTTGTGTGTGGGTGGGTGGTGTGTGTGGTGTGTGGAGTGTGTGAGTGGGTGGTGTGTGTGTATGTGCGTGTGTGCGCGCACATACAGACACATACCTGTATTGTATGCAGCCGCTCACCTCACTGGAGATGTCGATGCCCTGACCTAATTACTCTAATTGCCTTCGACATACAGGGGCAGATATTCGCGCTCGCGGGCGCGGGAGAGCGAGACCGCCAATCAGCGAGTGGTATAATTAGATAGCGCGGTGGCCGTGGCTCGTCGGTCTGCTGCGTCCACCCACTACCGCCCTCTCTACGTCCCTCTTTTCCTGGCTTCTGATGTCCCGCTCCACATCTACGTCTCGCTCACTTCTTGAAACGCTTAAACCTTGTACCCTTTGAGACCGCGGAAGGCTCAGCTGCTCAATCGCGCGCGGTTCAACGAGCGAGAAGTTTTCTCTCTTGTTCACACTTGTAAAAATATTCAATCTTCATATATATATATTTATATATATATATGTATGTATGTATGTATGTATGTATGTATGTATGTATGTATGTATGTGTGTATATATATATATATATATATATATATATATATGTGTGTGTGTGTGTGTGTGTGTGTGTATGTATGTGAAGACAGAACCTCCTTATGTATAGACGTGTGTATACATAAACGTTCACGTATGTACGTGGACCTTCACGCCAAGTGCATAATGGACCTTTATGCAGATACGCCGAGATCCGCCCCACTTTGTTTTCTCACTAAAGCCACCTGGAGACAGAAAAAAGCGCGCTCATCTCGCTCTCTCACATCTGAGTGGAATAAAAATGTTTAACGTTTTTTTTTAATGGCTTAGATGATGGGTAAACATCACGAGAATGTTATACAAAAGGAAATGCGAAACTAATGAAAACATTTTTGGGGTCGTTTTCCGAAGCGAGTTCGAGGGCTCCGCATCGCACGAGGTGCCTAGGAGGTGATAGTAACTATTCGGAGTCGTTTAGTCCAATCGTTGTACAAATAATATACAACGACCTAACAACCGAAGACCTACTATCAAAATGTATACGCGGGTATGCGCAGAATTCAAATGAGAGCTTTAATTCCCCTCGGACGATATAACTCCAAAATTAGCTTTGAAGCTTCAAGGTCTTAGGCCACAGTAACGGGTATAAAATCATGCGCGAATTTAACATTTTTTTCCGAATTTCAATTTTTCGAAAAAAATTTGTTAAATGCGCACATGATTTTATACCCATTACTGTGGCCTAAGGCCTTAAGCGCAGTTTTCTCGAAACCACGTTCTCGAAATTGGCAGAACGCAGTTCAGGCCGTTTTCAGCCGGTTGAGTTCAAATTTTAACTGCAGCTTCTTCGATAAATTACCTCAAGAAGTACACACGACTTCTACGATGCATCAAGAAGTATCGTTTTTATATACAAATTGAAGCCGATTTTTCCATCGAAAAGAAAATGTATTCAAAATTATGCCGTTTTGCGAAAAAAAAACTATATTTTCAATAATCGTGTGTACTTTCCTAGCAAAACTTATGTGAATGGAGAATTTTTATTTTTTTCTTATTATTTGTGCTAATACAAAAAAGTTTTGCGTTCTTCCCCAAAGCGCCCAAAAACGCTTTTACTGTAGCTTACATGTAAGCCGCCATTTAATATATTTTTTGTGTCCGTCAATACATGTACAATGGGGTGGCCCAATTTTGAGCTCTATTTTTTTTCCTTTTTCTCACCACACAATTTTTCAAATATTCTTTAAAGAAAAAAAAATTCTCGCGAAAGCTGCGAGCCTTTAAAAAATACTTAGAGCTACGCAATAAAACGATCTATAATTTTTTTTACGGATAAGAACTGTAAGGAATTATTTTATGACAGCCAAGATTATAATTCTTGAGTTAGAAGTGTGAGGTGAAATTTGAAAACTTTGGTTCTGAAGAAAAGAGGATTGATGGTTTTCGAAATTCTACAAAGCGTCAAATTTATGAGTGGGAAGAGTAAAAAAAAAATTTGCGAAAATTGGAAATTTCGAAGCTCTTGAGCGACCACTTAATATTTATTGACCAGCTAGAGCTCTCGCGAGGTTAATTTAAAAATTATAATTATTGTCATTCAAATATTTATAATACCAAATGACTTATTTTTCGAGTCGGCACCAGCCAATTGCCAATGCTGTCACATTATCCGCAGAAAAAGAGGTGGCGAAGAAAAATAAATCAAATATACGATCTACAGTATTCTTTTAATTTGCAATCTCGTTTCTTCCGTGACGTCAATCTCTCGTTCTTGGCTGGCACCGACTCCAAAAAGTCATTTGGTATTGTACAAATTTAAATAACAATAATTTAATATATTTTCAACATAAATTTATTGTATTACGTACACAATAAGTTATTATATATACTACATTATGAATCGGCGTTTTCAGTATTCGTCGTTTCAATACAGTATATGGTGCATAATATACAGAAATTCCTAATTCCTAACTACTTTATTTTTTGAGATAGACCCTGTAACAAAAGTGGTCGAAAACTGACAAGCTTGACAGCCTTCCTTTATTTTAAAAATTTGTATTTCTTTATTGTTGAAATTTTTATTTCTTTATTTTTGAAGATAAAAAAGAAAAAAAAACATTTGTACTCTATTCAATGAGCTTTATGGGTCCCTTTGGGGGCGGAACCGTACGAAGGACTTTTCAAAATCCCAACGGGGTAAATTGTAAAAAATGTATCGGCACGAAATGTACATGAATTTATACGATACGAAGTTTTTCGGTTTCCCTGTGCCCTTCTGAAGCTCCAATCCGAAGAAACATTAAAAAAAAAAACGTTGATGTCAAACTGGATGTTATAAATTGTCTTTCCAACAATTCGCCTTTGCTTGAAAAAAAACGTACGACGTTTATTTTAATCCATTGTAGCAGCTTACGTTTCTCGGTGCGCAGGAGAGGAAAAAAATGTAATCCTACTTCACAAGGTTTGTTACGCGTTACTTATTGAGGCAAGGAGCTTATGAACAGTTGAGAAAGAAGAAAACAAAAAATCGACTGCATCGTACAGCCACAGCAATGCACGTACACCGCACCGTAATATACTTACCACGGCAAAGTAAATTTAATATTCGATTTGAAATCTAGCTAGACAGGATTTTCGTTGCTCGGCGGGAGCCCGACAGGGTTTCAATTTAATTAAGGATATGTAGCGCTTTTTATTTCTTCCTCACCCCTCCGAGTGTAGCGGAGGAATGGGAAGATATACAAGTCGAGCAGGCTTGTCTCGCGTACATAAACTCTGGATTGTCGTCCCAGTTGCATTATACGTACGTATTTCGCTCTGGCAATGAGCAAACTCGTGCAAAGAATGTGGGGAGTGAGAAAAAAGAGCGAGGTAGAAAGATAGAAGGAGTCTGCCTGGTAAACGAGGAAGAAACTTGAAAATGGAAGAAATTTTTGTCGTGTCTTCTCTGCCGCAAGTTTTTACACAAGAGAGAGAGAGGGAGAGAGAGAGAGAGAGAGAGAGAGAGAGAGAGAGAGAGAGAGAGAGAGAGAGAGAGAGAGAGAGAGAGAGAGAGAGAAAGAGAGAGACAGAGAGAGAGAGCTCGTCATGGCTGTGGTCAACGACATTCCATTTTGTTCCAATCTCTTTATGTTTTACGTTGTCGTATTTATATAATTATATAAATTTTTATCGTTCCCTTTTTTATTTTTCCTCGACCCTCCGCAGCCCTCCACAACGCGCCCTCGGACTCCGCCGCGTGCACAGTTATTTAGACGAAAGGAAAAAAATGCGTTACATTAATTGTAAGCTTACAAAAGTTGAATACTCGCTTTGTGACAGTCCTCGGGCGCGGCGAGGTAACGCGCCAAAAAGAGAGAGTTGGAAAGAATTCATCCCTTTTAGGAGGTACGATCACTTCCACGGGGTCAAAAAAGAGTCTATAGCTATACAGCCTCTGAAAAATTCCAGAAACGGGATTTTTTAAATAGAGTGAAAATTCTTCAAAGAATCATATGTATTCAGAAAAATATCATAATTCATTTAACGTCCCAAAAAATGAAGCTTACCGGAGATTTTTTTAAAAATTTGCGTTTATATAATTTATTTATAAATGTTTGGGATTCTTATTATTCAAAACCAATGATCTTAGCATCTTCAATGCGGTTAATTTTTTCATATTGAAATGTCATCGCAAAGTACTCAAAATTGTCACCGACACTCACTTTTGGTAGGGGATGTACGGACAATACATCCTCAAGGTATTCCTTTCACGAACCCGAATATTGAACAATTAACTGATTTTCGTCTGCGACGAAGTAAAAATACGCCCTAGGGTACTGGTAAAATTTCGGACCAGGTTACCGAACTTTAACAAAAAAATTTCAAGATCATTCTGTGCCGAAAATGTTAACTCTACATGCCTAATTCAAATTTAGTGCACACATTGATACATCTTTCAATTGTCCAATGATTTTTTTTTACATTTAAAAACAGTGGCTGTGAATTTGCTCCAGGAACGGAACTTTCGTGAACCGCGTACAAGATAACTCAAAAACTATTTGATCCATCATTTCGACATAAAAAACTTTTAGTTAACGTATAATGACCGTCTATGTGACCCCGAAGTTCCCTGAACATTATTCAAGAAAACTAATTTTTCATTAACAAATTCTGTAGTGAATTTTTTATGAAAAATAGAACATTTTTTAAACGCGTATCATTTTGTCAATTTTCACTTTGTTCTGAATTTCTCTTTATTCACATAGAGAGTGCGGGTGCTAGAAATCCAAAATTTATGAGCTCCGATCTGAAAGATCAATGCACCAGACGCTAGGTTGTACACCATGGGACAATTCAGGCGGCAACCGTCTCTGGAGCAAGTGACGTACAGCCGATATGTTAAATATTAAAGGAAAACCAATTAGTAAGATTAAAAGATGTATTAATATGTACATGAAATTTTAATAATGTAGGATGAATAATTTGGACACGAAAAAATCTTGAAAATTCGCTTATTTTCGGCTGCCTGAATGGATCTCTCCTCTCAGCTTGAGGTACCGCCGGAGTCGAACTCCGACCAGCATTGTTCTTTCAATTAAATATATATATATATATACAATTTAATAATAAGTTTAATGATTATATATACATA